>VWZX01006735.1:0-13921 GCA_013399015.1 Galbula dea
GCCCAACTCGACCTCCAACCTAGACATCTCCTACAAGAAGTCGAAAAGCACAGTATTCCTAATGGGTAATATCTTGTAATTTGAAAGCAATGCTTGAAGCAAAATATTGTAATAGTTTCCCCACAGAAACTGTTGAAAAGATGGGGAGAGACTTAGCAGTCATAAATATGTGATCAGTTTAAATATTTGTTTGTGACAATCAAATGTATGCCAATACAGTGGTAAGACGTGTAATTCTACATCAAGTTTAATATAGTCAATGGTTGTTTTTTATCATGTTTGTATTACCTGTAAAAAAATCCTTCATGTTCCTGTCAAAATGAAATAGTCTAGGAGAGAAGATGACATTAGTAGTGTTCTTTAGTGAAAATATATCACATGCAAATCTTTCTCCATCCTTTTAACCTCTGAAAGTGTCACGCCCAGGCAAAAATTAATCATACATCATAGTCTTCCCTCTTTCACCTTCTAAACCCAGCTAATTAATTAGCCTGGGTAACATACTATCACAGGCCATCCAGTTGCTTCTGTCTTCAAATAAGATAAATGTCGTTAAGGTTATTTTCTTTTCTTACTTGTCTTCATCTATAATACCCTGGTATTAGGTAATTTATACACATCTGAAAGGAAAGAACAACTTCATTATGTGTGTAAATTTTCATGGATATCTCAGTAGGAATCTAAAGTAATAGTGATGCTAGGAATGGATGTCTTATTCTTTAGATGTTATTTCTCAACAACAGCCACTAGAAAACAACATTTTATTTTTGTGCCAGATTTATATCTGTAGAATGGTTCACAAAGAAACTTCTCAGTCAGATAAGGTGAAAATTAGAATTTTTCTTCACAAAGAAAAGGAAGGAATTTGATATGAGATCTGACTCAACAATGTGTAGGTAAAACTGCTAAGTCCAAACGTATTACGTTAATAAACGATATTAACGTATCTCTACACACTCAACTAAAATATGATTCAAGATGCAAATGGATTTTGAGGCATCAGCAAATGTCTGCCAAGAACTTATGCCAGCCGGCATCATCATTGTCTCTGTAATATGTACTCTAGAGAGAGAAAATGCATTTCACCATGAATAGCATCTTGTGGGACTCTACTCCGCAACTGTTCTTCATGATTTAGATAAAATTTGTCCTTCAGCTACTGCTAGTTTTCAAGAATGCCTGTGAATGTGATTCAGAATATCACAATACCTCTTTGCTATTATCTTTGATTGCACCTTGGCTTTCTACAAAACACAGAAATTGAAAAATCATAAGAGCAAATTTTTCAAAGAACTGATGTTTCTAATCTGTTACCCTGCAATTAAACTCATTTTTGTTGTTCTCATATGAGATGTGTATATAATTTTTGTTCTTATTTTATAGTCTTGTAGTAATGTGATCTGCTTATTTCTTCCATTTCTTTCAAAAGCTGAAACACAGTTTTAATATGTAATGCAACTGAGTAACCATTTCATGTGACATTTTGTGAATCAGAAGAAATAGATATATTGTTGAAAAGCCAAATTGTACCTTTCAGAACAACTTTGCTAAAAGGAAATAAAAGAGATATTTCCTAAGACATCTAATCTACATCTTTAGACATGAATCAATGAATTGCCTGTGTGCTGGCATGAGTGGATGTATTGAAAAAGTAAAGTGGAGAAGGATGGCAAATGAAAGAGGAAGAGAAGATTGCCCATTTATGCCACAGACCCAAATACAGGTCAAACATTGGGTCGTTTTTGTTTACAATAGGTATTAAACATTACTACTCAGAGGTTTTGAATATTGTAACTGGATAAGATGGAGTAGAAATTCATTAAATAAAATGTCCTTCCTACTGAGTGGAAGAAAGAAAACATATCCTCTATTTTTAAAAAGGTTAAAAAGGAAGATCTAGGGAACTGCAGGCCTGTCAGTCTCACCTCTGTGCCCAGCAAGATCATGGAATGGATCCTCCTGAAAACTGTATTAAGACACAATGAAAATAAGGAGATGTGAGAGACTATATTTTTTACTGTCTTAAGGTATGTCTCAAAGCTTGCTCACATAATGATTTACCAGGAGCGAAACTACTGCTTAACTGAAGCAAAAGTACTGCTTAACCGAGGTGAGACATCTGTCATGAAGAAGGGGGCTAAGACAATGCAAGGACATTTCAAGGTGATAGTGACCACTCCAGCTAGACACTGGAGACATTCTGGCAAGTCTTACCTGGATGCTGACTGTGTACACAGTGCATGTTGATTGGGCCTGGCTATCCGTGCAACCACCATGAGATATGTAGGCATCACGTGAAAGATTTATGCATGTGATAAGCCCAAGAAACATGCAAAATATTCCTCTGCCTTGGGAATGATCACAGAAGCATCCTGTGTATTCCCTATAAAAACTTTGGAAAAACACACCCCGGTTGTGATCACCCACCACTGCTGAAGGAACTGAAGACTGTGGACCCTTGGGATGCTGCAGGACCTGATGCACAGTGGTGTAACTATACTCCTGCTGCTCTCTTCCATATCACCTGCGTAATTTTCTTCTCTTTTACTCCATCTCCCTGTCCTATTGTTTTAACTCTCTTGTTTCAAGAAACTGTGATTGATGTGCAGCATCTGACCTCATTTGGACCTTAATTTCACTCTTGGAAATCACTTCTAATCTCTCCCGTGTCTGTTAACCGTACTGGGACAGGAGATGATTGGTTATAGCAAATATGGCTTCAATAAAAGCAAATCCTGCCTGGGAAATTTTTTGCCCTTCTAGAATGGGTTTATGTCATTAGTGGATAAGGGAAGAGCAACTTATGTTATCTACCTTGACTTGCACAAAGCATATGACACTGTTCTGCACAACATCCTTGTCTCTAAATGAGTGACATGGATTTGACAGATAGGCCACTTGATGGATTAGGAATTAGTTGGATAGTTGCACTCAAAGAGTTGCGGTCAAAGTTGATGCCAAGTGGAGACCAGTGACAAGTCCTGTCTGTAGGAGTCTTGGATGGACAGGGAAGGACATCAAGCGTGTCAGGCTTGCTAGTATCAGATGTATTGGAACTGGCTGGTAAGAAGCCATGGTGAAATACACAAGATATGCAAGCTCGTGGCCATGAAGCAAGGAAACAAAGAACACTGAGGACTAAACCACAATGTAGATTGTTAAGCTCCCCTGCAGTGGAAAAGTACTGGCTAAGGGGAAAACAAAGAGTAGTTTTGAAACCTGTTACCTTGTAGCCTGCTAAGTCTTTTAGCCAATCAATGTAAAAGGCATCAAAAAATGTACCAATGAGAGAAAGCCACACACAGCTAAAATAGTGTATATTCTCATGCTTGTAATCAATAAAGTTGACATCTTGCTTGCATCAAGCTGCGTCCCGTCTCTGAATCGCAGCAAATTGGTGATCCTGACATTCGAGGAAATAACCCCTAAACTGAGCAGCAGGCTGCGAGTCCCACAGAACTTTTTGGAATGTCTGCTGAAAGGAAGCAGTGATAGACCGGTCTACAATCCCTCCAGGAGAAGAGAGGTGAGCCGTGGAAAACTTGGGGAATCAAATATCACCCGCAGAAAGAGACGTATATCAAACTATGAAAACACTTTTTAAAAAGGAAGGAAAGGCTTTACATCTCATGATCTCATAACCCTCTGGGGTTAGTTCCCTCGGCCGAGACTGGCGTAACCAGCTGACAGTCTGGGCAAGATCAAATTATAAATTTAGCTTGCATTATAGTTATGTCAAATTGGTGTTATAGCTCTTGGGCATTCTGATGAAAAAAGGAATGAGCAAGCTTTGCTTGCTCAAACCTCTGTGGGATGATAGCCAGACCAGCAAGGGAGTCTGCATGGCGATTCCCTTCCGCCACAGGACCAGGCAATGGCGTGTGAGACCGCAGATGAATGATGAAGAAAGGTTGTGTCCGAATATCACATATAATCACATATAATATTTGCCGAAACAAGGTGAACAATAAGGGATTTTCGACTTCTTTCAATAGCGAATTCTCAGTGTGGGAGACTACATGGGCCACATACCTTGAGTCTGACACGATGTTAATTTTCTCATTCTGAAAATGACAAAATGCTCGATAAACTGCATGCAACTCAGTGATTTGAGGAGAACCGGCTACCTTTTGAATGTCGTGGTGCTAATTGCCGCCAGGTTGCCATGTGAAAACCGAATTTCTGGTTCTCCTGGACTCATCCATAAAGACAGTGATGGCGTCCTTTAAAGGAGTTTTGGACAGGTTATTTTTCAGTCGAACTGGTAATTCTGACAGCTGTTGTACAAATTTACAGCTGGGTAAATGGATGTTAATTTTGCCCGTATAATTTGCTAGTGCCGATTGGATATGGTCGCTGGTTATAAGCAGTCGATCAAGCATTTCGTTCGTGACTGGTAAATAGATGACATCCAGATCCTGGCCCATGAGTTCCCAGCATCTTTTACAACCTTTGAACAGTAATTTAGAGATGATTTCCAGAAAGGTGGTCAACGTTTTAGAGAAGTGATTGGGCAGGAAAACCCATTCCCAAATGTTAAAGTCATGGTCATTATTATGAAATTGGCCTAAGATGGCAAAAGGCTGAATCTCTTTGTCTTTCTTGAGGATGCATAGTGACACAGGCTGTCCAGGGAGCTGCCTATGACTATGTCTACTAGAGATCTTTTCTTGTACAAAGTCCAACGCCTTCTCAGCATCAGGGGTCAATGTCCGACTAGATGTTAGGTTGGGATCCCCTTTAAGAAGTGAAAAGAGAGGCTTGAGGTCATCTGTGGAAATTCCTAGGACTGGTCTAATCCAATTGATGGTTCCAACAGCTTCTGGAGATCATTAAGAGTGGTGACACTCCGATTGATCTCAATCTGTTGAGGAATGATGTTCGTTTGGGAAATTTTCCATCCAAGGAATTTCCACGGAGCCTGCATCTGAATTTTGTCCTCCAAGACGAAAAGACGATGGACTTTTAAGACCGTCAAGGCAGCCTCTAGGGCAGATCGTAACACGGAGGCGTCCTGATGGCAGAGCAATATGTCGTCCATATAGTGAAAGAGCATCACTTGTGGGTAGGTTTGCCACACAGATGTTAAAATATGGGCGACATATTGCTGGCATAGAATGGGGGAGTTTTTCATCCCCTGGGGCAGAACCTTCCACTGATATCACCTGCAAGGTTCGACCAAGTTGATAGATGGCACTGTGAATGCGAATTTTGGACTGTCTTCAGGATTTAGTCGGTTTTGAAAGAAGCAGTCCTTAATGTCAATTATGATTATCGGCCAATTTTGAGGTAACATCATCGGTGAGGGCATTCCGAATTGGAGTGCTCCCATCGGCTCTTTCACCTCGTTAATTTTACGAAGGTCGTGGAGTAAACGCTAATTTCCCGACCTTTTCTGGATCACAAAAACCGGGGAGTTCCAGGGGCTAGTAGACGGTTCTATATGTCCATCGGCCAATTGATCATTTACCAAATTGTTTAAAATTTGCAGCTTCTTAAGGGGGAGTGGCCACTGATCTACCCAAACAGGTTTTTCGGTGAGCCAATTGAGTTTGGGTAGGAGCTGCTCATCAGTGGCCAAATTTAAAAATTTGTTGCAATTTGTAGCCCCCATTGGGACAAAACGTCCCTTCCCCATAATGTGACCAGTAGTGCAAGAATGAATGGTCGAACTGTTGTGAGGCGGCCATGAGGACCTGAAATGGAGATGGTTTCGGCACTATGGCGCGGGGCCAGAGCGTCTCCTACCCCAGAGATGGTCATCACCGATTCTTCGGTGCTCCACCCATCCAGCCAATCTTTCATGGTAATTACCGTGGAGTCAGCTCCAGTGTCGATAAGCCCTCTTATGGTCACCGTGTCACCAGAACCTGAAAGAGAAAGCTTACACTTCAACATTGGTCGTTCATCTGTCATAGTTTGAACCCAGTTGACAACAATCTCATCACTCGTGGAAACCCGAGAAAGTAAAGAGAGAGACAATAACTGAGCAATAGATTTGCCGGTAGAAATGACGGTACAGGGATTAGAAAGATAAACTGGTAAACCAATTGAATCAATAAACACAAACTTAACCAACTGAGGCGGAATAATGACACCCTTCGAATTCGCTTGATGGGAGGACATCAATAAGTACATGTCCCCAGGTGATACAGGAATCAAAGGCCTAACATAACAGATAGTGGTAACATGAGGTTAAAATAACAGTATTAGCGGAGGGGAATAAATGAATCCATTGGACTGTTACAGGTTGGTTTCCACCAGATGTAGGATTGGTGTCGACCGGTAGTGACTTGGCTGTTGGAGCGGGAGGAACTTTGTTGTCATCGCGCCCCTCCGCATGGCGTTCTTCACCCCGTTTCTCTGCTCAGAAGCGAGGTTCCATGCTGACGAGGCCCACTGTTTCCGCAGATTAGGAGGTGTTTTCAGTGGAAGCAGGTTGCCATCAGACCTGAACTTCGATCTGCAGTCCCGGGTCCAATGCAACCCCTTGTGGCACCTCTGGCAGGGATAGGGTGGCAGTTTCAGTGGTGGTCCGTGTATCTTCGGGCAGTCTCGAACAAAGTGGTCAGGCTCCCCACAAAGATGGCAGGCTGGCTTACAGGTGATGGCACTGAGGGCAGTCGTCAGCATCTCCATCTTCTGTTTCCACGATCCAACGTCCCTACAGGCCTCCACCATATCCAGCAAGGTGGGATCTTTCAGTGTCTTAAGCACTGCGCGGCTTTCTTCATTTGCCTTTTGAATGGTGAGCTTCTGAAACAGCTCGTCCCTGGCCTCTTGGTTCGAGATCTGCTTGTTGATAGCATCTTTAAGTCGAGTGGCAAAGTCCAGAAACGGCTCCTTGGCTCCCTGGTAGACCAGGGTGAAGGATGGCACAGGCGATGAAGCATTGGCCACATCCTTCAAAGCCTTCAGAGCTAAGACTTTTGATTTGTCCAGCTGCTTGGCAGGGAATCGGGCTTGTTGTTTATTCCCAACTCATGGACCTTCACCATATAAACGGTTCACCAGGTCCGTGACTGGAGCCCCCCTGCTTGAGAGCAGCTGGTTGGCATGTTTAACCACTGCAGCTTTCCAAGTTGTTTCGAACATGGAAAGCTGCACCACTGTTAGAAGGACTCTGGCAATGGTGCGAATGTCATTAGGTGTTAAAGTATGAGCTGCAAATAAAGAGTCTAATAGTCATAGAGTAAATGGTGAGTTTAAGCTGTACTGGTCAATCACCTTTTTGATGTCTTTTAATACAGGGTAGCTCACAGGCTGCCATGTAGGGCAATTATCCTCACCAGGAACCAGGGGAGGAGACCAGCAATGAAGGGTAATAGGGGAGGAGTCAAGAAGAGGCTTCCAGATTATTCTTAAATTGTTCATACAATTCAATGTCTCTGTCTTTACAATTATTCCCCACAGAGGGGGAAAGTTGAATGTTTTCTTTTCTCTCAAGAAACATATTGAAAGTTAAACTTTAAGATGTTTGTCTGAAATTTTGTTCTGCTTTGCTTTTCTAAAATGAAATAACATTAACAAAATCATGGAACCCATGCTCAAAAGTGTGTACAGAATTTTGCAGGAAGTATGCAAATTATCTTGCTTTAAAAATCAGCACTAGAAATCTACCATACATTGAGAGGACACATTTAGTGTCCAGCTGAGCATTGCAAGCTCTGTGAAATAACAAATGACAAGTCTGGGGTGCTCAAACTGTGAAGGTATTACTTCAGTTCATGAGTTATCTTAGTGTTTCATGAATTATTTTTGACTTATTCATGAAAACCTTTGTAAATCATTTTAATATCATTCATGTATGATACTCCTGGTTGGTTTCTCTTCACCTGCTGAAACAATGTTTAATGTAAAGCATCTTTCTCAGAGATTTCCAGAACATTGAAGGGACAAGGTCTGATGGTACCTTGTGGTATCATCTTGCCTAATATCTCTTCTAAACTACAACCAGCAATAGCTGTCATTTCCTGTAAAGGTTTGCCTAATTCAATCTTAATAAAGTGGAGTCTCCATAACTTGATTTTCCAGTTTATCCAAGTTCTTTAGTATCCTTACCATTAAGAAGTTTTTCCCAACAAAAAACATGTGTCTCTTTTGATGCCCTATAAGCCCATTATGCTCAAATTGCCAAGGAAAAAAATGTATTCTTGTTTCCTATATCAGTCTGTATTTATCTACTTTGGGGTTTTTTATTTGTCTTAAAGCAAAATAGATCTTTTAGCAGTTTTTCACAAATCATGCATTTAACAGCCTCAAATTTTCATAATTTATTGTCCTTCTCTGAAGTATTCATTCACATTTTTTTTCAAGCACGATGCTTGAAATGACAGTCCTTAATTCATGTGAGGTTTTAATTTTTGTTAAAAAAGCTGCCACATTATTTTTGGGATTTGTTTTTTTTATTTGGGGGGGGGGTTGTTTGTTTGGTTGCTTGGNGTTTTGGTTTTGTTTTTCACAATATTATGATATCATTTTATATTTGTGACCCAGTAACCTCATATTTTCCTTAAAAATTTCTGTTCAGGCAGCTGTTCCCTAACGTGTGCTTGTGGAGCTGATTAGTTTTATTTTAAAAACATTAAATATTGTAGCTAACCCTATTCAAATTAATTCTGGTCTTACAGTATTTCTCTAATCTATATGATTACTTTGACAGTTTGCCTAGTTTTAGAAAAAGCTAAAAATACATCTAAGTATGTTTACTTGCACATCTATTTAAATGTATACCCTGCTCAATCCATCAGAAAGGTTAATGAAAATCCTGCATTGTACCATACGCAAGTCAAATTGCTTTATTAAATGTATCCAAAAGCCTATTCATAAATGCAGTGTATACATGGTCTTTGAATTAGTTTTCATATATTACCTCTTTAAAACTTATTTCGTGATTCTTAGTCTTGCATAAGACATGAGCCACACCATAGTGATTCTTCAATGTAGAAATTGTCTGCTGTGTTTAGTAGAATTTGTCCCTCCTCCAGGATCAAATTACTTAATTTTAGGAGTGAGAAAGTATTAACTATAAGGAAAAATCAAAAATTTTATATTACTCTGTGGAAAGTAGTAGAATTGAAGTACACATATCAACCTTCAAATGCGTCCTGGACTGCCATTATGAGGAGAGCACTAATCTGTTCTCCTGTGGTAACAGGCATTGAAGAAGAATGGATTAGACATTTTTTTACAGTTGATTGGGCCATGGTATCTTTATTACCATTTTTTTTAGGATTTAAATGTGTGGTATTTTCATCCACCCCCACAGAAATATTAACAGCCTGTGGATCAGACACACAACCTGAGACAAATGAACGGAGGCCTGCAGAAGCCAGCACAACACCGCCTTGGATGTGGGTCCAGCAGGAATCCTTTCAGAGGTAGCTGGGCTCCCTGCTGTGGGCAGCATCTCAATGTCTGGGTCTTGTCTTGACAATAAGCTCACATAAGCTGAGGTATAAAAGGAGCATTGGCACCCATGGAGTTGAAGTTCCTGAGGTGGCTGTGTGAACACTAGAGCTGATTGCGGTTGAAAAAGCTTCCCCCTGAGGATTAGAACACTGCCCAAGGAAACTTTTGTAAATTGAGTGTACTCACTCCCCTTTTGATGAGTGTTATATCTGGACAGGGAGGTTTTCTACTTTTTAGAGTGAGCACATGCGTAATGGTGGTTTGTCCTGTTAAGTGTTCCTGATGGTTTTGGTTGAGAACTGGTTATGCAACTGTTACATCTCCAACTGACACTCAAACTTCTATTTAATTTGTCACAAAAAGTGCTAATAGAACTTGTTCAATAAATCCCCATTTTGGCTAAGCAATTGATATCCAAATTGTGGGTGCCTCCATGACAAAATGCTACAATTTCTATAAATAACATGAGATCTAGGAAGTGATGGTCATACATCTCTTACCAAGCCAAAAAACCCCAAGGATTTAAAGTCTCACTAACTGAATGAGAGCTGTGAATGAATGGGAAAAAATAGACTTTTTTCTGATGTATATGCTGTTTACTATAGATAGTTATAAACATATCTTTTATGTAAGCTTTTTGTGAAGTTATTTGATGCTATGGGTCAGTTGAAGATGTTCTTTTAACTACAAGGATCTACTTCCTTTGCCCTTGAAAAGAGGATATCAAGATTATAAGAATTGTAGGATAGAATATAGTGTCTAAAACAGAATAACCGACAATTGAGATACTTTACTATTTAGAATAAAGTCTCCAATGCTCCATTTAAAATAAAAGGTAAACTAGCAAAATTAATAAAAAATATGCAATATCAATTTACATAACTAATTATGACACACATATATATCCAGTAGTATGCTGACTCAGATCCTCAGGTACAAGAATAAATTGTTTCATGAAGTTAATGTTTTCATTTTGTGTTCTTACAGACCCTGATGTTAGGACTAGGTTTTGAAGTCTTAGAAGAGGATTAGAATTGATCAATACTGTAAGAGCATGGGAAAGACTGGGTCATTGATTAATTTCATGTTAGACACATGGGAACAAAACAGCTGAATATATTTGTCTCCATAATCTCTTTTCCCAAATGTAATCACAAATGGAATTGATCAACTCGTATGTTTCTTATGAGCCAGTAGCAGATGCATTAGAATTGCTAGCCTGTATAACATAGCAGAGTTCAGCAACCCACAGCACTAGAGGGAAATAGTTGCTAGATTTGTATTTTAAAAGAAATGTTAAAAATTATAAAATTTTCATTGACTGTTTTCCAAAGAAAAGTCACTTCCATTAAAACAACTACTTCTATGATTTCTAGCATATCCAATGTATGCTGAATATCTCCAGTGTCTGTTAGGAGGACCATTTTTATACTATATATTAAATACTTACTGGATCAAAACTTTGTCTTCCATGACCTCAAGGAGGTGATCATAGTAGTAGACAATTATAAGTCCCTTTGATAATTAACACTTTGGTGCAACAAATCAAACAATCAAGCTTTTATTGTCGCCTTTGTTACTTCTGGCTGCTGTGAAAAAGGCATAAACTAGATAAGGATGACTACAGGTATCAATATGATCTGAAACGTAAAGCTGGTTGCTAAGTTTTTGAGAAGTAGCAAATCTGAGCATATTTCTGACTTCTTGAAGGCTTCCTATTGGTTATAATCTGATTAGCATATTTACTTTTACAAAATCTGCTCTATGATGCTGGGACCCTCATGGACTGCATGGACAGAATGAGTGATTCACTCCAAGACTTTTCCACAAGGTAAAAAGTAATGCAGTGTCACACTGTGCTGTCAAGACTGAAGTCTTCTGCTGTCCTAACTCCTACCTGTTACAAATACTGTGTTTCCTCCTACAATTCTGCTGTGGCAGATGGGTTGGACTTGATGACTTTTCAAGGTCCTTTCCAACTCCTAACATTCTGTGATTCAGTGATTCTGCGATTCTGCAATTCTGCAACAAGTAATATTTTGCTAGCGCTGGGGAGCTACAAAGAACTGAAATGACTTTTCAAAAAAAGATGAGAGCGAGTCTAAAACTGAATAACTTTTAGATCTAAATCTAGAACATGCTTTTTCAAAATATAATTATCCTTGGAAGAGAAAGCTTGGATAGCGATAAAATGATCCCTAATTTCATGATAGAGTTTTCCTCAAATTCTCCTGTATTTTTTTTCCCGTCAGGAGATTGTGTGATGATATGTACCATAAAAGTATTTAACACAGATAAAGATCAAAGAAACCCAAAATATTAAAGCCTGCATTAATCAAATTTCCTGGAAAGGAATTTCACTTGAATGGTTAATTCATAGTCATAATAGGAATACAAAAAGAGAGGAAATTTATTCAAAGCACTAAATACTTTTTTTTTAATGGTACAAGGATACCTGAAATCAATAAGGTTGTTAGATAGCAATTAGACCAAGTCAATATTAAAATGCTGTCTTAATGACGTTCCAGTTTGCATGACATTCCATCTATCCACAAACAGAAGAAAAGGAGGATTTCATGATATAAACCAATTTCAATGAAAGTCTACTCAGAGTAAACCGAGTGTAACAACTTGGCAGTGTTAGGTTTGCAGTTATAATTGATGATCTTAAAGGTCTTTTCCAACCTAAATGATTTTATGATTCTCTGTGTGGTTTGACTGCTGTCAGTTCAGTGTTTCATTGTCAAAGACAGATACAAGATGAAACAAAATTTAGAGTGTTTAGATCTAGGTTAAAGACAAAAGTTTCAGTGTTCATCTGACACAGTAATGGATTTACCAATTCCCTTTGTGGTAACTTCTCACATCTGATAGATGGTTTTGTTTTTAGACACATTCACTACTCTGAAAAATACAGTTTACCTGCTAAAATGAATTGCTTACCATTTATATATGAATTAAACTTCCACTGGCACCTTGAAGGAGAAAGAAATGTTCCTAGTATCTAACAAAAAACTCACTCTTTTATGTACTTTGGATGAGGCACAAATTGTCTGGTTATGTTTTTCTGCTGCATCAGCATAGCAAGATTATATTATAAGCAAAGCTGTCTGTGTTATTGTTGCTAGTATCAGGAAGAGCTCAGAACATATGAAGGTTAAGCTGGATTCATGCAAAGTTCTTCAGGCTTTCCATGGACATACAAATGATTTGACTCTGAGAATTCTGTATGAGAGCAGTTTCAGCCCATAGGAAAAATTATTATTTGATCTATATATCTAGATCTACTCAAGGGCCATACAGACTTACTCCTGATGTGGTTTGCTTTAGATAGAAGAGCAGATACCTAGCAACCTGTTTTATTTTTGGAGATAATACTAGATGATACGTAACTGTTAAAATAGCAAGATACTTGTCCCTTTGAGGAATAAACATGTGCCAGATAAAAGATGATCCCTACAGAAATAGCATGTAGTAGCATGGGAACATATAATTAAAAATTATATTGAATAAAACATTCAGGAGCCCCAAATGCTCCTGAGAACCTTAGTTTTGGAATTTCTGAATTGAATGCTTTACTGCAACATTAAAATTCTGTCAATACAGTTTTCATGTTACAATAGAGAAGAAGTGGGAGAAGGTGGAAAGGTGAAGGGAAGAAATAGTATGCAATGTGTCTTCCCTGTAACACCAAATCACACGGTAAAGCTCTTGGCAGGTTTGTAGAGTGTGGGTTCGGTTTTAGTTTTGTTTTTTCCCTTCCAATTGTGAGGAACCCTTACTTTGTAATCCAGCTGATGTACACAATGTGCAAGTATGTGTGATGGGATAGTAATGATATTTGAAAAAAACTGTGGTTCTGATTAATTATTCCCATTTCATGTGCTTTCAGTGTGTTTATCTCTGTGACTCTCCTGTGTGTCCTTGCTTCAAGGTTACAGTGGGGTCCTGCAGAGGTCAGGCTCCTCTTTTGTCTCTTTCTAGGTGAGGCCCATTCAGCGAGGCCCACAGACCAGCTGCAGACTACCACAATTCCCCTTTTTTGTTTTTCTAAAGCAAAGGCAGAGTTTATCATCTTATGCAGGGCCCTCTGCAAGCAAGATGACAAACACACCACAAAGAATAGAATTAGGGGTCAACATTCCTGTTATACACAGACCTCTAACAGTTCCACTAGGAATCCCTTGTCAGGCACATATTAAATACAACCCACGAGGCAGAGCTCAGGGCAGGCATAGGTTGGTTACTGCCTCAGTGTATACATCAGGCTATTACATAACCATATATGGGAATGGCAGAGGTCACATTTAGCTATCCCCTTCCATATTTAACTTGCAATCTACATCAAAACTTTGACTTCAATACTGAAAAATAAACATCTTTCTGTTGTCAAAAACCTGTGCTAAAACTGACAACCAATCATTGTTTTTTATGGCAATTTCCAGGACAACGCAGAGCAGGATGCACACACCTAGCTGGTATCCATCTCGGTCCTTCATCTGTGCTGTAG
>VWZX01006736.1:0-27926 GCA_013399015.1 Galbula dea
TTCTTTTTCTTTTTCTTTGTCTTTTTCTTTTTCTTTTCCATTTTCTTTTTCCTTTTTCTTTTTCTTTTTCTTTTTCTTTTCCTTTTTCTTTTCCTTTTTCTTTTTCTTTTTCTTTTTCTTTTTCATCTTTTCCTTTTTCTTTTTCTTTTTCTTTTTCTTTTTCTTTTTCTTTTTCTTTCTCTTTTTCTTTTTCTTTTCCTTTTTCTTTTTCTTTTCCTTTTTCTTTTTCTTTTTCTTTTTCTTCTGCACCATAAACAAAAATAAAAACCAAAAAATTCATTGCTAGACTAACACTCATGTAGAAAATATTAACCTGGAGCAAATTTTTATGCAGCAAGTTATAAATCCCTAGTAATATTACAGTAGTAAACCACACTGACCTTTAACTCTAGGACTGCAAATTGTAATGCTATAATAATTGTGTATGTCCTTTTATTGTGTGACTCCCCACTCCCCCAGCCCACTAGGAAATGGGAAATGATGGCCTTTAGCAGTCCTTTAAATTGAAGGTATAGGGATGCCTTAAGTTTATTCCCAGTTATATATTACCATGTAGTAGTATTATTGATATTTTGCTTGCGGCACTTGGAATGCAGCTGCTCCTGTGAGTTGCTTTGGAAATGAAGGTGCTATGTGTTTTGAACAAGTATTAAATGTGTACATGAAATAATGCTGTATAGGTGCTTTCTTTTTATATTTTTGTAAACTCACACTGTAGTCTCTGAAATGAAGAGGATTCCACACAGCATTCAGTGGTATCAGAAATAAGGGAGGTTTCACAGAATCACAGAATCACAGGACGTTAGAGGCTGGAAGGAACCTCAAAAAATAATCTTTAACAAGAGGATGGATGTTTAGAGATAAATGCCCAGCATGGCAGTAGTTTATGCAAGCAGAGAAATTACTAATCAAGAAATAAATCTGGATGTGTAATATTTAAAGCACTCTCTAGCTTACTTTTTTCGACAAGATCTTGGTTGCCTTACATTGGCATAGGGTAGGTATCTCTTTCGCCCATTTCTGTAGAGTCTGGTGTAACAGCTCTGGAGAAGGTGGGCAGGAGGGCTGACCAGCATGACAAATTCTTCTCTTTATGTGGTTTTGCAAAGACTGGCACTGCTAAATTCAAAGGCGCAATGCAAGTGTGCCAAAGTCAATAACAAACAGAAAATGACACAACCCAGGGATATGCTTTGGGTTTTTTTGAAAATAAAATATATATGTTTTTTTAAATTATTTGTATTTTTAAAAAATGTTACTTCCAAGTTTGAACCAAATGGATACTGAATTCAACAGGTTTCTCTCCTTCTCTTGAGGAGCCATGTATCCAAGAGCCTGTCTTTTCTAACCTGGTTCCTTGTGCAGGGTTAAGATTAACACATGCACTTAAAATAAAACTACTGAGCTATTTTAATACTTTTTCTGTCATGCATTCAGGACCCTCTAAAGTTGTCACCAGCTACCTTCATTTAATTCTGTAGCCTTCAGGGTAATGTACGAAAATTGAAGTGATTAGGAGCTCTCTCTTTCCTGTTCAATGCATTTGTGTTACAGTAAATTGGCACCAACCTTTAATCTCATGGTCAGGTCTCTCCAGGGTCTTTCCACTGATAGGACAGAACAATCGGCTTGATGAATGGTGCATATCCCCTCCAGCAATGGAGAAAGCTTTTCTCCCTCTCTCTACAATTGTCTCTCCCACACCAGTACAGAGGAAGCACTTAGCTGTCATATTGCACTATTCTGTTTACATCTTCTGTGTTAATTAGACGATACTTCCCTTCTACCCCTCTTGGTTAATTATTTCAGGAGCAGTGGCAAACACATGATATAGCCTCATTGTGAACTGCAGGGAAGGGAAAAATCGTTAGCTTGAAAAATGACTTTTGATGAAGCACTCCCTGTCCTCTATGAAGAAAATAACACCACATTAGAACTCCAGATGATCTTAACCAAAACATTCACTAAAGGTGCAGCTCAATATGGTAGTTAGATATATGCTTAACTTCAACCTTAGGAACTACAAAATAGTGGGACTATTTATAGGATTACCTTATGCTGTTGCTCGATCATCTTGTTAAATTGTAGCTAACAGATATAGAGTTAATACAGCTGCTAAAGTAAGCACTGCATGAAAGTCCATTTAACAAAACATCTAAATAAATGTTTGCCTCCTACTCACGTTCATTCTGCTTCAGCAGATCTCTACCACTCGCTTCCCTAAACTGTCACTGAGAATCCTTAAGCACTAAAGATGAGTTGTTTTGGTCTTTTTCACCATGTGCAAAAATATAACAGGAAGATGGAGGACAATGAAAGGGCCTTAAAGGTAAGATTTGCAAACTCTTCTGTTCCTAGAAACTTGGTCTTGAATAACCAGGTGTGTGTGCATTTGTGTGTCACGGATGGAGGCTGAGCCGACCACCGATGCACGGCAGACATTCCTTATTACCCCTCTTTCCCCCCCAACTGGAAGAGATAGGGGACAATAAGGGTGGAGAGGCTTCTGGATTGGAAAGTAAAACTAAAACTACTTTAATAATAATAACAATGTTAAATGAAACACGTATAAATATATACAGGACCCAATACCAAACTCAGCTCCCCCTTTTTATGATAACTACGTCACCACAGTAGCTGCAGCAAGATGTCCCGTCCCAAGATCTCGGTACCAGCTCCCAGCCGGGTTATAGCAGGCAGCCACGCTTTTAGCTCCCAGCTCCAAGCACGAGTCCAAACAACTCCATGCTGTTCAGCTACCAGCACCCAGTACATATGAAGTCCCAACTCCCCACCAAGGGTCCCAAAACCTCCCGATTTCCATTTCCCCCTGGGGGCAGGGTCCTTCCTGAAATGCCTGAGCTTAAGATTTAGGAATTTCAGGTTTTAAAGGTAGCTTTAAAAGGTAGCTTTTCAGTTTGCAGGTAGCTTTAGCGAGGGGACGACTAATACTGAATATGAAGTATATGAGATGGAATACTTTATAAAAAAAAATAAAATCACTGAACAGAATTAGTTCTGTTCTAACTCAAACCAGGACATTCTAACCCAAGCCAGGACATTTTGTGCACACCCATATATTTAAAATCTGCTCATGCAGACAGCTGATCTAACAGGACATCATGTCCAATTTATAAAGACCATCAGCTAGAGGATTTAACAAAACAAGTCTTAAACCACCATTGACAGCAAATAAATGTGTAGAGGATTAATTTCCAGTAGGACAAGTAATAAAGGGTCAATTCAACTAAATGAAACAGTAACTGATTACAGTTCATACCTGTTGAAGAGCAGGCACTGTATGCCTTGAATGAGGCTTGATATACAGTTGCCTATTAAAAATCTGTAACATTACCCAAAATAACCCCCACACAGTTATAAATAATACTATTAAGCCAGCTTATATGTGCACTAAAATCAGTCATTTACTACACAGTCCATGAACAAATGACTGAAAAGAGTTGGAAAGACTGCAATTAAGGGGTTAATGTAGGTCTTGTTTCTCAAATCGAGTACACTGCAGAGTTCAAAACGTATATGTGCACACTAAAGTCAGATTTTCTACTCACAGTATCATACTATTATCTGAGCTGGATGGGACCAAAAAGGATCATTGAGTTCATCTCTTAAGCCCTTGGAGGACACCCCAAGAATCACATCATGTGCCTGATAGTGTTATCTAAGAACTTCTTAAACTCTGTCAGGCATGGTGCTGAGACAACTTCCCTGGGGAGGCTGTTTCAGATACCAACCAACCTCTCATTGAAGAAACTTCCTTATCTCCAGCCTGAACCTCCCCTGACTAAACTTCACCTTGTTTCCCCTAGTCCTCTGGCTATGCCCCAGATTAAGAAGATCAGTCCCTTCCACTCTACTATCCCCTGTGAGGATGTTAAAAATGGCTATGAGGTCTCCTCTCAATCTCTTCTTCTCAAGGCTAAACAAACCAAGTGATCTTGTCTGCTCCTTATAGGGATTCCCATCCAGTCCCTTCACCATCTTCACAGCCCTCCTCTGGACACTTTCCAACAGCTTAATATCCTTTCTGCATTGTGGAGCCCAGAACTGCACACAACACTTGAGGAGTGGCTGCACCAGAGTAGAGTAGAGTGGGACAATCACCTCCCTTGACTGGCTGATGATGTTCTTGATGCACCCCAGGATCCTCCTGGCTGCCAGAGCACACTGCTCTCTCATATTCAGCTTACTGTCAACAAGGACCCCCAGGTCCCTTTCCGCACTGCTGGTCTCCAGCCTCTCAATCCCCAGTCTATACACGTCTGGGGTTGCCCCATCCCAAGTGCAGAACCTGGTGCTTGCTCTTGTTAAATCTCATTCTACTGGTGATTGCACAGCACTCCAATTTGTCTAGGTCCCTCTGTAGAGCCTCACTACCCTCGAGGCAGTCAACAGCTCCTCCCATTTTAGCATCATCAGCAAATTTGTTAACCATCCCCTCAAGTCCTGTGTCCAGGTCATTTACGAAGATGTTGAAGAGTGCTGGGCCAAGGATAGAACCTTGGGGAACCCCACTAGTGACCGTGCACCAGCCTGATGTTACCCCATTTACTACAACTCTTTGCATCTGACCCATGAGCCAGTTGCTCACCCAACGTGTGTAGTAATTATCATGATAAACACTGGCCATTTTGTCCAAAAAAATACATACTGTGAGAGACAGTATCAAAAGCTTTGGTAAAATTTAAAAATATTACATCAACTGGTTTACCTTGATTAACGAGTTGAGTTAGCTTGTCATAGAAGGAAAGTAGATTAGACAAGCAGGACTTCCCCTTCATGAAACTGTGCTGGCTGTAACTTATTACAGCATTGCCCAGCAGGTGGTTTATAATGCCTCCCAAAACAAACCTTTCCATAATTTTACCAGGCACTGAAGTAAAACTTACAGGCCTGCAGGTATCAGGATCCTCCTTCTTACCCTTTTTGAAAATTGCTACTACATTAACCAGCTTCCAGTCAGCTGGGACCTCTCCAGATTTCCATGGCTGCTCAACAATCATCAAGAAGAGGCCTCGCAGAAATATTAGCCAGCTTTTTGAGGGATCGTGTGTGTATCCCAAATACTCTGGTCTATTTTATGCCCACAGAAAAACAGACCTGCCATTTCACTTCGAACTGTGACTTGATTGCCTTTCCATGTGTAGCCCCACTGTGCCTCTGGCATTGCATAGGGCTAGGAGAACAGTGAATGATACAGACCATACAGTGATTAATAGCTGCTGGTAGATCCAACTGGATGAATTAAGGACAAAGGGAACCCTGTTATCTCTAAAATTCCTTACCTTAGTGCATTTGCCAGAACCTTAGGGCTAGATGTTCTGAGCAGCGTGTGCAGAGTCAGTTGCTGGCAGTCCCTCTTCAGCAATACATACTGGTTTTCAAGTTGCTGGGAATAGATTGTAGGTGTGAAAAATATGCAGGAATAAAAAGGAGCTGGGGAAATCCTAGGACTCTGGATGGCATTGCATTTTTATTTTCTAAAAGTGCATGTTACCTGTCCCAAATTTACAAGGAAACTGTTATGGGTTGACCCTAGAGAGCAGCCAACCACCCATACAGCTGTAGGATGGGGAGAAGATAGAAGGAAGGTAAGAAAGCACATGGATCAAGTTAAAAACAATTTAATAAGTGAAGCAAAAACTGCACATGTGACAAAATCAAATAAGGAATTTTTTTACTACTTGACATGGGTGGACAGGTGTCCAGACACTCACTGGATAGTACGGCCTTAGCACACAGAACAGCTATTTAGGAAGACAAACACCACAACCACAATTCCTCCATTCCTTAAACTCCTGTTGCTGAGCATGACATTCTGTGGTATAGGATATCTCTTTGGTCAGTTTGGGTCAGCTATCCTGGCTGTGTCTCTGTTCCTCACCCACCCTAAGTCTACCCATTTGGGGGACAAAGGGTAAAAAATAGAAGCCCTTGCAGCTCCACAAGCACTTTTCAGCAACAGTCAAAACATCGGTGTATCAAAAGTATTTTAGCCAAAAAACCAAAACACAACTCATCATATTATCCCAACCAGACCCTGCACAGGTGGTAAGAGAACTGAAATCCACCAGTGAAACCTCTTTCAATCAGGTCAGCCCTTGTCCAGGGGCAGACTGTTCCACAGATACTAGGAACCATGGACAAATCAAGTCTGTCACCAGTGAGCTGATACTGCTGCCTCTATTTTCAATTTTATTGAAGAAAGTCAATCTCCTTGGCAGCCTTCAATGATTATCTGAATACTATCCTGTCTTTTGGCCTCCCTTCCAACAACAGGGACCACATTGCCTCAGAAATATGGGTCAGGAAAAGCTTTTGTTTCGTGTGGTGGTGACTTCCACCTAAAAAGTATCCCTAAGTTTTCTATATCCACCTTTTTAACACAGGATGGTAGTATGCAAACATATTACTGAACACATTTTTTACAATTAAAATATCACTGGTGACTTCAAATTCATTGTTTCCCTAGTAAAAATCTAATGAAAATTTTTTACCTTCTGCTTTTTTTTCATCACAGTTCTTAGATATCATGGCATACACCCTGTTTAATATTCACAGAATAAATAAATATCTCCTCTGATTGGCATGAGGTCTTTTCAAGGCAACTCATCACATTTATTGCCACTGCAGCCAGTTGATGAGAAAGGATATCAACTCACTGTTAATCCTGAAATATGTTGGACTACATCCTGAAAAAATATCAATAGATGGAGTAAAACATCCAGACTTGTGAACTAGTGTGACATGTTGTCATTCACCAATGTCAGGTCACCATGGGTGCCTTATTCAAACAGAGGGAAATTTTACATGCAGAATAGTTACTGTAGTTTTATACTGTGTAATAATTCATTACCTCAGTAATAAAGAACTCATTAAACCTATTTCCTGCTTTTTCTTTACGTGTAGACCTCCCTGAAGTTTAAACCATACATAATGAGTCCAAGTATTTTAAGGGATGGTCTTAAAATTATCTACTATTCTTTTATATCTGGAATAATTCTTTTATTTTCCTCCAGTATGTTGCTAGCAAACTAGGAAACAATATATTACCCTAATTACGTGTTATTTATTAAGCAGCAAGCAAATAAGTCATTCAAGGACAAATCCCTGTAGTTATTAATTGAACTGCTTTAGATGACAAAGATATAGAAAACCAAGAAATCTTTCATTGTATTTATTGCACACTCTTTCTATTAATGAACAATAACAGGCTTTGCTGAAATAATGGCCTCTATTCTGAGGTGTGGTAAATGTTATACAGGCCTTATTCATCAAAAACACGTCAAAGCCATGGATGGCCTTTATTTCTTTTGCTTGCACTTGAGGAAATTGTGTACCTGGTGAATAACAATGACTCAGAGGCCTTAACAAAGATAATGTAAAATAATTAGAGCCTAAAAACCTAACATGCATAATATACTAGCAACATCTCAATGCCTAAGAAAAACAGTGGTGAAGATGTTGGCAATTTATTTTTATAACCCCTACCTTTGGAAGAGTCTGTGCATTCTTTTTGCTCTCAATTCAAGACAACTTTTCTCTGTGTTGTTAAGCAAGCATTAAATCTGCACCACAGTGGGATGAAAATTTCTCATTAAATTCACTCATCACTTGGAATTAATGAACTGTAAAGCAAGAGAAGTATATTTGAATATGAAATCAGAGAAAGAAAGAAATATAAAAAAATAGGAGAAGAAAAGGTCTTTGGACTTGACTGCTTTAAGTACTCTGAGTTAGGTTTTAAGTGCTTTTGGAGAAGAAATTGGGATCTCTCTCTTTTTTCTCGCACGTGGAAGTCTTACATGGAATGATGTGAAAACACTTTTTCTCCTCCTGATGAATATTTATGCTCCAAAAAAAAGACAACATAATAATAGTCTTGAGTGTGATAGTCAGGGTGACCAAGAACTTTGTTTAAATACCCTTTTATGATCCAAATATTAGAGAACCTGATCTCCAACATTCTTGGCAGAAGTGCTACCCTTCTTAAACAGTGGGTCTGTGCGCTACTTGTCTTTATGTTTCTCTAAGCCTGACCTGGCAAAAATATACTAGGAATGTCAATTGTATAAGAAGTCCTTTCAGATGGGACAGGTAAGACACTGTAGTGAAATATGCACTCAGGTGTTTAACATTACCAAACTTTCAGAGCCCTGGGCAACAGGAGAAATGTAAGAAATTTGACAGAAAAATCGCTGAGAGGAATAAACACTTTCCAGTATTGTACTATGTGTGTGTGAAGATTTGGGACCTACCTACATTTTAAAGTCAGGTACCCCAATGGTAATTTTTGAAATTAAATAGAGAACAGTGTTTGTCATGAATAGCATTTGATATCTAATAAGAAACCTCTCCAGCCTGTTACCTAGATTTCAGGGGTAGATACTTCAAAGTAAGTCTTCAATCCTGATTACCCACATGTGTTCTTAAATTAAGAATACTATAAATGTTCATTAACAAATGAAAAATCCAACTGATCATGTCATTGGTTAGGGGCTGGGACAGCAACTAACTCGGAAAATAGACACTATATCTCTCCTCCCCCCCTTTCCCCCCACAGCAGGAAGGGGGCAGAGGGTGAGAGAAAGCAGCAAAGAAAGAAAACTTGCGGATTGGAAATTAAAACTAAAACTATTTTAATAATAATAATAACAAAGTCAGATGAAATATATAAAGATACACAGAACCCAAACTGCACCACCACTGAGGCTCCGGCAAGCTCCAGCAAGCAGGAAGGAGAAAAACCGCCAGCCTCCTGGGCATGCGTCCTCCCCCATCCGCACCAGCCACCACCGGAGGAGCGGCGCTGCTCCACTCCCCTCGGCGCAGGGTCCTAAGGCCCGCCCGCAGGGTCCATAGGTGTTCTCTTCAGTGCCTGACGCAGGGCGATCCAGTAAGGGGACTGGCCTTCAGCTACATCGAACACGGCGTAAATGGGACGGAATACTCCAAAAAATAAAATCATTGAACAGAAATAGTTCTGTTCTAACTCAAACTACGACATTCCACCTCTTATTCCATAGCATTTACATCATGCTCGTCATTAATTCACAGTCCTCTCTATACAAAACAAATTGTCAAGACCATTCAGTCCATGACTGCAGGTCTTCAGCTCCACTTCTCAGGGCAGTAGAGATGTTATGATCTCATTAGGGTTCGTACACATAGCAGGTTCACAGGTTCTCTCCACAGCCTGGTTGGACGCCACTTGACAAAGCGAAGCTCCTGTGAGCACTGCCGTGATATCCTGAAATAAACTTATGCAACACTATTATTATCAGCAGTTAACATTTGGCAAATCTGAATTAAGTATTCTCACCCATGGTTAGATTTCGTTGAGGTACACACTGTGCCACACCACGTTCCATCATCACCCACAATGTGTGCCCAGGCCCCTGAACGAAAGTAACTCCATGAGTGGGTTTGCCTTTGCTCGAAGCAGGAAATACCCATACAGTTTTACCCAGGAGGTTCCTTTCACACACAACAGGGACTTTATCTCCTTCCACTGTGTGAAGAGGGTTTGACTCAGCAGGACCAGCTCGATTGATGGATCCTCTGGTGTTAACTAACCAGGTGGCTTCTGCTAAATGCCTATTCCAGTTCTTAAAGGATCCACCCCCCAATGCCTTCAATGTTGTTTTCAATAGCCCATTGTATCTCTCAACCTTTCCAACTGCTGGTGCATGATATGGGATGTGATACACCCACTCAATACCATGCTCCTTGGCCCAATTGCTCATGAGATTATTTTTGAAATGTGTGCCATTGTCTGAGTCAATTCTCTCTGGGGTACTGTGTCGCCATAGGATCTGCCTTTCAAGGCCCAGAATAGTATTTCGGGCAGTGGCATGAGGCACAGAGTATGTCTCCAGCCATCCNGTACCTTTACATCTAGCCTCTCTAGCCGAGCAGCAATATCTTGCCACAGTGTGGGAGACCAAATGGGTTTACCCTTTCGTTGCCAGCCATTGCTTTTCCATTGTTTTAGCCAGCCCCACAAGGCATTTGCTATCATCCATGAGTCAGTGTTGAGATAAAGCATTGGCCACCTCTCTCGCACAGCAATGTCAAAGGCCAATTGGATAGCTTTTACCTCTGCAAACTGACTTGATTCACGATCTCCTTCAGCTGCCTCTGCAACTTTTTGTGTGGGACTCCACACAGCAGCTTTCCACTTGCGATCGTCTCCTACAAGACGGCAAGATCCATCAGTGAATAGAGCATATTGCTTCTCATTGTCTGGCAACTGATTGTATGGTGGGGCTTCCTCAGCTAGAGCCACTACTTCGTGTGGTGGCATTCCAAAATCTTTGCCTTCTGGCCAGTCTGTAATCACTTCTACAATTCCTGGGCCATTCGGGTTTCCCACCCGAGGTCTCTGTGTGATTAATGCAACCCATTTACTCCAAGTCACATTGGTGACATGATGAGTAGAAGGAACCTTACCCTTGAACATCCAGCCTAAGACTGGTAGCCGTGGTGCCAGGAGGAGCTGCGTTTCTGTACCAATTACTTCCGAAGCAGCTCGGACTCCTTCATATGCTGCCAATATTTCCTTCTCAGTTGGGGTGTAATTGGCCTCAGAGCCCTTGTATGCTCGACTCCAGAATCCTAGGGGTCGACCTCGGGTCTCCCCTTGTGTTCTCTGCCAGAAGCTCCAAGCAGGGCCATTACTCCCAGCTGCAGTGTACAGCACATTTTTAGTGTCCTGTCCTGTTTGAACTGGCCCAAGGGCTACCGCTTGCACGATCTCCCTTTTGATTTGTTCAAAGGCTTGTTTCTGCTCAGGGCTCCAATTAAACTGGTTCTTCTTTTGGGTCACTTCATAGAGAGGCTTTACAATTTGGCTGTACCCAGGAATATGCATTTTCCAGAAGCCAACAGTACCTAAGAAGGCTTGTGTATCCTTCTTGTTAGTTGGTGGGGACATAGCTGTTATTTTACTGATGACCTCCGTTGGAATCTGGCAGCGCCCGTCTTGCCATTTAACTCCCAGAAACTGGATCTCCCGTACAGGTCCCTTGACCTTGCTTTTCTTGATGGCAAATCCAGCGTCTAGAAGAATTCCAATTATTTTCTCACCTTTTTCAAAAACTTCCTGTGCTGTGTTACCCCACACAACGATGTCATCAATGTACTGCAGGTGTTCCGGAGCTCCACCTTTCTCCAGTGCAGAATGGATCAGTCCATGGCAGATGCTGGAACTGTGTTTCCACCCCTGGGGCAGTCGATTCCAGGTATATTGGACACCTCCCCAGGTGAAAGCGAACTGCAGCCTGCATTCTGGTGTTATGGTAATAGAAAAGAATGCATTAGCAATATCAATCGTGGCATACCATTTAGCTGCCTTCAACTCCAGTTCATACTGAAGTTCTAACATGTCTGGCACGGCAGCACTCATTGCTGGTGTAACTTCATTTAAGCCACGATAGTCCACGGTTAATCTCCATTCCCCATTAGATTTTCTTACTGGCCATATAGGATTGTTAAAAGGTGAGTGAGCTTTGCTAATCGCTTTCTTCCTCTCTAGTTGCTGGATTAGCTATCAAGAAAAGCAAGGTCAAGGGACCTGTGCGGGAGATCCTAAGACAGACCATTTCAGATTTCTTCCATAAAATTTAATTAGTATGACTCATTAAAACCAGCATTATGTGTATTTTTTTGAAGAGTTGGGTAAGAACAGAAAACTACTTGCTAACATTGCAAAGAATGCCCCGGTCTGTAAACACAGTCCAATAAATTCAGTCCAGCAAGTTTATTTCTTTATCCTTCGCTTGTCTTTTGAGTCTTAAATTGAGCAAACAAAATTAATTTAAAATAATAATTACAAATTTATGTCTCTAATGCTTTTATAAACTCATGCTCATTTTTATAATTGCTCTCATGTTTGATCTTAATGAAAATACCCGAGTCCACTTTATAAGAAATCTTACAGAGTTTGGATGGGATTTAGAGATTTCTTACTGGAATCTCGCTGATAGATTTCTTCCACTAAAATGTAGAAAGTCACATAGAGCTTGATATCTATTTCCAAGGCAAAAACATAGTTCATATTTACAACAGTAAGCAGGAACATCTTTAACCAAATTAGGTTTCTCAAAGTCCTATCCAAACTGGCCTTGAATATTTCCAGGGATGGGGCATCTATTACCTTTCTGGACAACTGTTCCAGTGTTTCACCACCCTCATTCTAAAACAATTTACCTTTGCCCAGTCACTATAGGTCCCAATAAAATGTCTGTCCCTATATCTCTTATAGGCTCCCTTTACGTATTGAAAGGTGTCCCCAAAGCCTTCTTTTCACAATCCTGAACAACCACAAGTTTCTCAGTATTTCCTGATAGAAGAGGAGTTCTAACCCTCTGATGACATTTTTGTAGCCCTCTTGTGGACCCAATCCAAGAAGTCCATGTCTTTATTGTACTGAGGACTCCAGAGCTGGGCACAGGACTTCAGGTGAGGTCTCATAAGAGTGGAGTAGAGGGGCAGAATCACCTCCCTTAGCCTGTTGGCCATTTTTATTTTGATGCAGCCCAGGATACAGTTGGGTTTCCAGGTTGTAGGCACACATTGTGAGCTCATGTCCAGCTTTTAAACCACCAATATCCAAAAGTCCTTCTCCAAGGGTCCTTCTTTCCATACCTTTTAAAAATAGATACCATGTTTCCCTTTTTCTAGTCACCAGAGTCTGCACTTGACTGCCATGTCTTTTCAAATATCACAAAATGTGTCTTGGCAGCTACATTGGGCAATTGTCTAAGGACTCTGGGATGCATTCTGTTGGTTCCCATAGACTTATGTATGTACAGGGTTCAGATGCCCCAACCCCCACACAACTGGACAGGGACCTATACAGTTCCCAGGATGCCTGTCCCTGCATCCACTGTTGATACATTTCTTTCTCAACCTTTAGTTTGACCAGCAGGGTTTAACTCATTCATGCCAGTCTCTTGCTTTCCTTTAGCTGATATTTTACATCTGAGGACTGAGAACTCTTGTGTTCTCTGGAAAGCATCCTTAAAGTTCTGAGACCTCTGTTATCCCCCCCTTGTCCTCGAAGGCAGTTTCCCAGGGGGTCCTGTTGGCTAACTCCTTGAAGAACTGAAAGTTTGGTTTCCTAAAATTCAGGGTCCTGACCCATATACCTCAGGACTTCGAACTCCACCAGCTCACGATCACTGCAGCCAGCGCTGTCTCTAATCTTGACATCTCCAATTAGCTTACTTGTGTTGGTGATCAATAGGCCCACTATCATATCCTCTTTGGAGGTCTGTCTATTACCTGGCTGAAGAAGTTATCCTTCATGTACAGCAGAATTCTCTGGGCTTACCTACAGCTTGCCTGTATACTATACAGGATTTGGTGCCAGTGGTGAAGTACAGATTGTGCATATGAAAACTATATAGATATTATAGCACGCAGATTACAAATGCTAAATTCTGTTTAACCCAGATTGCACTGCTATCCAATGCAAAGATAGAAAGAAGAGAAGAAGAAAAGAAGGTTGATAAATACAATGTAACTGACCTTGCAATTTTGTGGTTATATTTGTGCTGACACACTTTCAGCTTTTTGGCAGTGGAAATTATCTCACTGATGAAGGCATCACTGCTAGAAGTCCTAATATAAAGTGCAATTATTCCATACATCGATCACTTCAATATGCTGATCATCTCTAAATAGTTCTCTACATAATTGTGTCACCTTAGTTTGTTCATCTTTACAGAGGCACTTATCGTACTTTAGTCTAAAATAACTTGCTATCTCAGTCCATCAGTTTTGTGGAGGTTATGACCCTTAGAAAGTTATGCCTGGAAAAGCGTTCCTCTGTTCTGAGATCCTCAATGTGTAAGCAAGATACATAGTCCAAGGGTGTCTTTCCTCACAAGATGAAATAATTCCAGCCATCTCTCAAATGTCAGGGCAGTCTTTCATCTGTGGCAATGGTCATGAATTATGCTATACAAATATATTTTCCTTCATTTCCTTCTATGAGTAATTAGGCCTAAAAAAAAACAAAGCCAAAAAGCAGCTCCTCCCTCATCCAATAAACATGCAAATCAGAAGTGGACTGATGCAGGCAGAAAGTACTAGCTAGTCTAATAGTGTGACAGTTAGCTGAACTATATCATGCTCTACATACTTACAAACTTGCTTCATTTGAACAGTGTTGCAGCAAAAATGTTCTCTAAAGTCATGTAATTCCCCTTATCCATTCTTCTCCAAGTCATCTTGGAAGTTTTGCAGCTGACATACAAACTTGCCATATTCGTCTCTATATATATGAGGTCAATGGATCATCATTAGAGGAAAACCTAAAAGCAGAGCAATGGCTCATTAAACCTTTCACCCTATAGAAGTGGTGTGCTCTTGAGAGTAAGGGTGAGTGCATCTTCAGGACACAAAGGAAGCCTACACTGTGATAAATGGCAGTGAAGATAGGGCCCTTGGTATCCAACACCGTGGATGATTAATGCCTGTGAACACAAAGAGTTACCACTAGATCTCAAACTTAATGAAGAAAAACCCTGCAGTGTTTCAACACGTGACAAAGCATATAACCACATGCAGTTACTCAACATGCAGACAGAGACACATATATTGTCTAAACCCATATGAAGCTTTTTAGGGGTGTAAATAACCAGAAAAGGCTCTGCTTTTGAGCTATGGAATATAATAAACGCATCATTATTAACTTCTTCCTTTCTGCCTAACATATAAGACAAATGCATCATCACAGAATGTTAGGAGTTAGAAGAGACCTCAAAAGATCATCACAGACCTAGTAATTCTCCTTTGAAGTAATGAACAAGTAACACTGACAAACGTTGCCATCACATAATTGGTGTAATGAGTTTAAAGGAGATTTAACCCTTACACTACTGGGACAGAAATCTGACTGGCATTTGGTGAACAGTTTTTAGAATAAAACAGATGAAAATAAGAAATTCCATCACAGCTTGGTCAAGAGACATAGATTGTTGTAGATCAAATGCTAAGCATCTTACAAGCAGCTTTAGAAATAATAAAACTACAAATTGCCACCTGGACTTAGAAGTACAAAAGGTTTTGTTAGCTATGGCTTTCATTTGGTCTCCTGAGCTGTAAAGGAAGTTTTGAATTAAACTGTTAGGGCAAGCTTGTGCTTTCAGGGACAACCAGAACATATTCTCTTTTCTAGGTCCTGTTCTGCAGCGACACTGTGTGAATAAGGAACTCTGAGCTGAACAACTGCTACTCTTCTCTCTTTATGGGTAATTTTAATCCCTGACTACATCTTTGTCCATTTGGTTGGATAGGAAAGCAGGTAATATTTCTGTAGGAATAACCTGGCAACATTCAATAATATAAGTACAAGGCTCCTTTTGTTGTAAAGTAAAATATGACAAAAACCTCATGAACAGTCTCACTCTGTCCTAAACTCAACATTACAAATATGGATAATACTTGAGAAATTTACTAAAGATTGTCACCATTTACATTCATTTTTGCGTACTCAGCAAAAGATGATGAAAATGCTTATCTATTTCAACAAATAAGCAGAAGATACTAGGGTTTACAGTGATTCTTTTTCCCCTCAAAAGTTACTCTAGTATGGAGTCCAAGAGATCTTTATTTCAGGTCTTCTTGCCTTTAGTGTACTTTCTCTTCTAGTTGCCTGTTACCACTCCCTTTACTGAGGTGCTTCTAACAGCTGTTTCTTACTCAAGATAACACTATACAAACATGCATCGTGAAGATGTCCATTACAATGCAAAGACACCTCCAGAGGGTGATAAATAAAACATAATAGGGAATATATAATACCTAGATTGTGTGATACTAGGCTGCAGTCTAGAAGTGATGCAGAGACAAAAGTATGTGATATCTGGTCTAGAGAATGTTATGGTGGCCAGAATGAAGAGATGCTAGGGAACTGTGTTTTGTTTTGTTTGATTTTTTTTGTTTGTTGTTTTGTGGAGGGTTTGTTTGTTTGTTTGTTTGTTAGGTTTTTTCTGGCTATTTTTTCTCTTTCTTAAAAGTATTGTAAAAAGAGATCTTTCTGAAAGGAGGAAGAGGATAATTGGATAGTAACTGTAGTGTCTGTGACAGTTTTATATATATATATATATATATATATGCAACAATTCAAAATAAAACACAGACTCTCACATTTAGTAAACTCCTGAGGTCATCTGACAGGCGAGTGTGAAAACCATTCTCTGGACAAATTCTTAATCATCCAGGGGTAAGGGAACCCTGATTAGGTGAATGGAGAAAAGCAATGCTGTTCAAAACACAAGAGGTTTTTCACCTCCATCTTGCCAAATATCTGTTATCCTGAATAAGCCTCCCACAGCAAAGTTGGGGAGAAATGTCTGGATAAAACAGAAATATGACATGTGAAATACATATAAATCAGAAGAAAGGAGAAAGAGGATGCAAAGGATAAAAGAAAATTGGTGACAGCTGAGAGGAGCACAGATTCCTGAGCTAGTGGCCATGCAAACAGATGAGTACACAGAACAGATTGGCTGAACATGGTTATATTCTCTTATTACCAGACTGGCTTATACGGAGTCAGTCACATGCCTTTCACCCACAGCTGAACTTTTCAGATACTCCCTTTACAAATGTTGAAGAACTGGCTGTAGTAACCAGATGATAAAAGACATGCAAGAAAAATGTATCATGCACATTAACCTTTGTGAATTACTGATGCCTAATCCATGCAAGAAATCAATGGAAGCAAGCACCTGAGTTGGTGAAAATCCATCTATCTAAAGATCTAAATTTAAATGTCATTTTATGTAAAAAAATAATAAGCAAGAGAGAGAACAAAACAAGAATGATGAAGCTAGAAAATGTGTATATGTTTTATTCATCAAAATGCAAAAACAAGTGCATGTACAAGCACTCCAAAACTATTATTTCCCATTTTTTCTCCCAAATCTATATTCTGGAAAGCCATATGATCTTTATATTCTGTACTTATAATAGGACTTTCACAAATTATCATCTGATTGAACAAGACACTAATCTTTTAAGTTTCTATTTCTACCTATAATAAGCAAATGGTTTATGGACATCTTCTTACCTTTCCATGACATCCCAGAGATATTTGAGCATTATCTCAGGCTGACAACAAGCTTGCAAAGAATTTGGAAAACTCTGCATGAGCAGTCACATGTTACAAAGTAGTCCTTCTTGATCTTGATATTTGGATCAACTTTCTCCTTGTACATAACAAAGAGAAAGAAACAAGACTATGATATTTTCCATCAACAAGGTTATTTTTTATATAAAAAACAAACTTCGATGAGAAACTTCCAGAAGAAATTTTCATTTCCATAAGCAGTTTTTACAATTTCACTCAGATCAGAAGGCTTCAAGGCCATTTTTTCTGTGGTTATAGCAAGTATTTTGAGTGTGTTAAAAATAATAATTCTATTTTCAAAGAAAATCAGAGAAACTCCAAACAAGGGTATTTTAATGAAAAAATGGATAAATAACTTCTACACAGTAAAAAATTGCAACTTGCCAAGTAGTCTGAGAAATGGTTATGAGTAGACAGTAAAAAAGTATCCTGCATAAAATTTCTCTTTCTTGTTTTATCTGAAAGAGTAACAATTATTCCAAGAGCAAAATTCAGAAGTAAGCTTCAGAAAGCCTACAATAATTCCAAGCTTTTGAGATACAGACTAATTTCAGACATTATTCTGGACTCTGCCTCCCATGAAACTAGCGTATTTTAGCAATTAGTATTCACTGTTAAAAAAAAGTGGCATCAAGAGAAACAATGAATTAAAGTTATTAAGCAAAAGTGAACTGATTCTGCCAATCACTAGGCTAACCTAAAATCAGGTGCTAATGTGCTGACAGACCTTTCACTGATAGTAAGTTTTCATCCTAATCGATTGTATAGAAAAGCCATGGGATCAAGAAATGACAAACATTAGTTTGGGTTTCTCCTTTTTAAACCTAAGAATACACCTGAGAACCATTGTTAGTCAAGGCAAGTAAGATATGAAATAATGCCAACACTTTTTATTGTCCATAAGTGTGCTTCAAGATCTTATGTACCCAGAAATAAAATGCTTGAACTATAGCTCTGTTCTCAACTACTCCCTTTCAGCCACTGAGGCTTATTATATCTATGAGGTACACACAAGGCTTGTTTGGCTTTCTCTTATCCCTTTAACAATATTTTTACCTTTCAGTTTCTTATTTCTTTTGAGTATTCTTGAATTCATTTCCTCAACATCTGCTGCATGAACTCAGACATCTATTCATAGATATAATTGATCTATAGCCTGACAGTATTAGGATGTGTGCAGCAACATAGTTAATACAATTGTTTGAGTGTAATTTACAGTTTACTTAATGGAGGAATACTAAGCATTTACTGAAATGATATAAACCACTTCAACTGCATAAGCAGTATGAAGGGAAAGTGGAACTGTACCATTCATCTTGCCAGGGGAGCAATAACCAAGAAGTCACTTAAAAGGGTAGTTTCTGAAACTGTCTTTGAACTTACCCTTCTCTCCCCTTGGGATACTCCCTTATTTTTCCAATGCCCTGATGAGATATTCAAAACCCATCTGGACGTGCTTCTGTGTGACCTGGTCTAGGGAATGCTGCTGTGGCAGGGGGGTTGGACTAGATGATCTTTCGAGATCCCTTCCAACTCCTAATATTCTGTGATTCTGTGTGATTCTGTGATAATTGCTCATTGGAAAATTATCTCCTAGGCGTGCTGGCTGATCAGCTGTAGTTCTGAGAGGGTGGTGAGCAAAGACAGAGCCAGAGGACTGAGTAACATAGAGCAAAAAACTTAACCAGGGAAGAGAGAGCTTGCTGCTGACAGCCACACTGCAATCTCTGCCATATATACAGTTCACATCTTCTGTCCACCACAGGGAGACAAGGTTATCGCTGGGCATCTCCCAGGATCTTATACCTTGGTCACCCACCTAGAGCTGTCACCCCTCAACTTTGTACCTGCCCAGTCACTTTTCAGTACAACTTTCACACTTAGACAAACCATACTCAAGTGACATTTTCACACTGTCACAAGACCTTCAGTAAGCGGTTTCTTCAACAAAAGTCTGCAAGTAACAGTGAGGCTGGCAACAGTCAGGAAGAGATATCCTGAAAATGGGATGAAAATACCTCACCGCTCTGAATCCAGGTTTTGAAATAACAGAACTGCAATCAGCTGGGGTGCATCTGGTAGAGATGAGTGAGTCAGAGGCACAAAGAAGAATATGTTAAGAGGGCGCCACACAGACTGAGAAACAAGACTATCTGGAGAGCTTTGTTTTTGAAACATCTTTGGAGGGCCGGAAAGAAGTAGGAAAAGAAAAAGAACGTCTCAGGTCCTTAAACATTGCTTTTAAGGGCTTTTAAGCCTCTTAAGCATCTATGAAACTAAGAGAAGAGAGAGCACAAATCAAGCACCAAAAACACTTCAGAGCAGGAGCATTTTTATTGTCATTCTTATTAATGCTAACCATTGAGAAAATAAGAAAAAATAACAGTTATAGTGATTTACAGCTAGTTCAGCCTAGTTGTTCTCACCTGCCCCCACCACCAGGATTGCAAAAGGGAAAACACTGATTGCATAGATCCTCCAAGCCTTTCTGCTTCATATGTAGCTTAACATTTCTTGGGGTTAGAAACAGAGCTGGAAAGGATAAGCAGGGACAGGCATTGAAGCTGGCTTGCTGCTGCTCTCTCTGCCTAGACTGGATATCCTCATTGTGATTCTGGGATACTTCCAATTCTGGGGAAAGATCCATGCTTTTCTAAATAAAACTATTTCCTCTTCTCCTCCCCCTCCTTTCCACCTCTGCCTACCTATTTCTCTGTGATCATTCAAGGGGAGAAGATAAAAACTCCATTTTGAGCACAAGGATGGGAGAAAAAGAATGAGAAGCAGCAGGAGAATCTCTAAGTGTTTGGCCCCACCCCAAGAAGTCTTTATTTTATTCTGTTCTAAATGAAAAGCTAATCTTTCATGAGACTAAAACTTATGGTTAAGTGCTATTTCTTTTAATTGAAGGTAAACTCTTCCTTGCCTATGTGTGAAGACCTGTTATATAGAAAACAGAAAAGCTTGACACTGAACACAAGAACAAAGTTCCACAAGAACCTTAAAAAGACCGTTGTGTGATCTGGAAAAAGAGGAAGTCCTTGCATTTTGAGAAAAAGAAAGTACATAGACACTTGTGTGATACAGAGAAGCTACAGTACCATTAGCATAACAGGGAAGAAAAGATTGCATGAGTGAAGTGTGAGAGTGATCATTTTGACTGGGAATCCTTGGGAATAACCTGCAACATGGGAAATTTCAAATGTTTTTGTGGAGAGTGGGAAAGCTCAGCACCTTACAGTTTTATGCCTATTTGCATTAGGCTGTAAGGGAAATATTACATTAAAAGTGTCAGTTATTTGTCTGTGTCTACAGTTTTGTTTGTATATATATTATTGTTAATGCTTCTATCATTTTAATACCCTTGATTCTTTAAATCAGATGAAGATTAGGAGTTCTGGGAGTGAAAACCTAAACTCATTTTATGGTTCATGTTCCTTAAAAGACTTATGACACAAACCCACTCTTTATATTATATTCAGTGTAACAAGTTATAAAGGAATTATTGTAAAAGAAATATTTAATTTCTTTAGTACTATATAAATATTACTGTCATGCTGCTCATGTTTTTAGGCCCTGAACTCTCTTTCTCCCTGTAGTTCTATCCCTGGATGGCTATAATACAGTAACTTTTAAATATAGCAAATAATATCAGTTTTTGAAATGAGAAATAATCCGAATAAGAGTAAGAATCCAAGGCAAATTGTCACTGAGGTCAATATAGACACTCCTACTCTGCTGTGGACAAAACGCTTGCGAAAGATCATTATATTAATTTCTATTCGTAGACTAGCCTAAGGGAAGAAAGCAAACTCGCAGAGGAAAAATGCTAACTGCCTTCATCTTTAGCATTATCTTATTCCCAGGTACTTTCCACCCATGTTTTCACAAAAAGTCTCTACCTGTGTCCATTCAGTCTTGGAGGCCACAGATTTTTGGTTTATCTGCTCCACTGGATCTAGAGCTATGCTCAAGAAACATTACAGACAGTAGGAGAGCAGAGAGGAATTAAGTTTGTTCACCAAGCCAGTTTTCTCAGGTTCACACAGCGCTCTGCACAGATGTGATCATGACTCTGAGGTTTCTGACAGACACTTTTGAAGAATGTGTCATTTCAGGCTCTCCATGTATTGTTCCTTCCTTCCTGTCACACCGAGTACTCTCTGAAGAACTCTTAGATTATTTGTTCTACACAATTCTTAATAGCATTCCCAGACAGCCTTTACAGATCTATAGCTACAGACCACCCATCTTGTTTCAACTATTTTAACAATTCCTGAAGATTTTGGGTTCAAAAGTTTTGAACCCATCCATTATATGTCCCTATGTTTTTGATAAACACTTGTACTGGAAGGGAAAATATGTTTTGTTCAAAGAAACACGATTTTTTTTTTTTTTTTTTTGCCAGCAACAGACAGAATAGCTCGATTATCTCTGACCCCTTAAAAAAACAGTCTGAATGTTGGAAACTAGGAATGCTCAGGAAAAACTCTCAATATGATGGTGAAGAGGGGAGAAGGTTGAACATACCTGATTTGTATTATAGAGCTGTCAGCAAAGGACTGCCAGTACAAAGATGTTCCTTTTTTACAGGCTTTTCAAATTTTGAAGATTGTGCAGTGAGAAATGGGGGAAAAATGCTCCTAGCTAGTTTCAGAAAGTTCAGTTAAATGGATGAACAGATCACTGGGATGCCACAGCTATTATGCAGCAGTCTGGTACATACAATCAGGTTAAAAACAGCTTTCTTGCCCGTGGCTGAATTCAACATAAAAGTATGTCCAGCTCTCTGTACTGCACTAACCTGGACTATTTCCAGCTTTGGAGTTTTGAAATAATAATGCTAAATTGTTGAAATTACACCTTGCTTTACATCTTCTAAATTTATTTGTTAGTATTTTTTTTCATTCCAAATCAAGAAAAATTTGTTTCCTGAAAGAAACAATATTTTTTTCCACAGATTCTTGTTATCTTTATGACGAGATAGAAGTGAAAAAAAATACAATCCTGTTAGCTTTTTGAAGAATCCATAAGTCTGCAATTTGGGCTTATTCATTATGAATCACTTAGCAAACGCAAGGCACTAACCAAAGAGTGAGTTATGAACACAACCAATGTGGGTTTTTTCTACAGACTACCAAGGTATGGGCTACCTGAACCAGGCCAAAATGACAATAAAGATTGTTTAAATGCCTGATCTCAAGTGGAAACCGAGACACAAAATAAGGCAGTTTCCTGCCTTCTGAACTACACTGCCATGGATTCTCAGAGCCGAAAACCTTACAATCTGGTGGATACAGCTTCCAAACTCTCTCTTTAATCTGTTCTTATCTAAAGCATAGTCTTCAGAAGATTAAACTTGCCAGCCAGTAAGGAAACAAAATAGGAAATTAGCAAAAACTTCTACTTTTTCTGAAGCTGAAACAAATTATTCCACAAAGTGAAATCATGTGGTCAAAGAAATAAATGTCAGACACTTTCAGGCTTGCAATTTGTGGACTAGCTGTCATGGAACACATGATGGGAGCTTTCAAATTATGCCAGGTATGGTAGAAATTTTAAAAGTTAAAAATAAAGAATTCAAGAATTCAATCTGAAGAATATGATAATCTAATGTACATGTATAGTGATCAAGGGTCATGTCTGTGTTTCTATTAGAAATTTATATGTATAGAAAACATGAGTAAATGTTGACTTCAGGATATTCAAGGATTAGGATTAATTATTAGCTTTGTTGTTGTGTTGTTCTGCACAGAATGATTACAAAAGAATTGCCTTGCTGGATCTTCAGATTAGGTTTTCATTAATTTTCTAAGTATTTAAAAGTAGTTTAAATTTATCACCTTGAGCGTGCATCATCTTACCACCTGCAGCAAAGTTCTTCAACTTCAGCATTTCATGCACTACTACGATATGCTGTGTAATAATTTGCAGTGTAAATCGTCCCCAGGTTTCTGCCAGTCAGGTCTCCAATGAAAAGTTCTTGACAACATCAGAAATCATACATGAAAAAACAAAACCCAAACAGATAGGGAAGAGGGATATATCCAGATAAATATATTATCTTTGCTAGAAAAAACCCCACTGATTAAACAGTAACTGAGCTGAAGAACTGAGTTAAAAGCCAGATAGCTGAAATTGTCTGGATTTCTTTCAAGAAACGACATTTCAGAGTCTTGTGGAAAGAATGTGAGCAAAATGAGAGAAATACTTAAAAGCTTGGGGATATGACACTTTAGAACTCCAATGCAGACACTGATCAGTATTAAGCAATGAGATTTCATTTGAAGATCTCATGTAAAATTAATTTTCATAATTCTCTTAGTTCCTGTCTACCTATATGTTTTTTATTGTTATCTACTTTATTACTATATCTGAATTCTCCTGTTCTATTTCCAGGAAGCAAAGATGAGAGATAGGTGTTACTATGACTCAATGAAAAATGCACTCTTGAATCTCAAACTGCTAGTCCCATGAACTGAGACAAGAGTTCCTTCTAAAGTATGTTAGCATGGCATAAAAAGGGGGAGTAAGTATTAACTAGTCCATTGAATAATCAATTCAGGTGAAATTACTGCTAAAGTTATGTTGGGATGTGACATTTAAAGTGCTTATGCAACGAGATTTCCCATTTAAAGTTCACGGTTCAATTTGACACATTCTTCTAATAGTATGTATAGAAGCCACAGACAGAGATAATACCATCAGCATTGACCCATTAATTCCATATCAACAAGAAAATTCAGCACTGTCATTCCTACAAAATACACTTGAGTTCTTCCATTTAAGTATCAGGAAACATTTGACTGCTTAGCTAGCAAGATTTAACAAGATTACAGCCTAAGGAAGTATGGCTTCAGGCTGTCGCCACATTCACTCTAGCTCATATTCGTAATGTCTTCTGATCTATCTCTAGACTCATGATATGCAAGGGGGGAAAAAAATCATACACATTTTACTTTTCTGCCAGCTTTACAGATAAAGAAAAAGAAACAGGATCTGTAGAAGGAATTTATGCCAGTGACTCATCAGTCTGAGAAGGGAAAGGGGGAGGAGGAAGCTATGTGTAAGCCATATCACATATAGATTATATGACTCAGGTGCTTACCTGCAGAGGAAATTGAACATCTTCTGCAAACCACCCCACCCCATTCCCTAGGGCTAGCAACATCTTATCAATGGCAGACAGAATTCTAAATAAGCAAGATATGAGCATGAGTGATGCTTTATTTTGTCAAGTCCTTTTATTTTCAATTAATTTTGAAATAAAAACATGAAAATGAAACAATCTGGCTTAATGATGCTGTTTATACACATATTTTCTCAGCTGCAGATCACAAACAATTTTGTTGTATGCTACTGGAATTTTAACAGGGTTCTTCGGACAAAATGAAGAAAAAATATCTCCTTGAGCTCATCTTCTGCTATATATTTTCCGTTTACTAGTATTAGGTGAAAAACATTTCATACAGTATGTGTATCGTAATAGGCTTTAAAATTGAAAATATTTCTTCATTTTGGGAAAAAGTTCGCATTTCGTCAGAAAAGGCCTCTCTACTTCTCTCTGTGAAGTGAATAAAGATCCGAACATACACATGTTAGGGTCCATGTGGAAAGGTTTTCTCTGTAGCTCAAATTAACAAAAATAATTACAACAAAATATAGGATTTGCTATACCAGAAGACATGTTAACCAAAGTTATTAAAATGGGTAAGACACAATCTGAACCTCAGAAATTTTCATAAGAGACAGTCAGAAAAGGAGAAGTTTCCGGGCAGTTACTTGAATTATCCATATCTCTCTGATCCTTAATCTAAAATATCACCAAAATATACATCTATATACAAACACATAAAAAATACAGATATGTATATATATTTATGTAACTTTCAGGACTCAAAAAAAGAGTGAGGGAAAGCATAGTTCTGTTATGTTTAAGTTTTCTTCTCACAGTCCTCAGCTAAATCACATGAGAAGCAAAAAATTCAGAGAGTAAGAGTGGCAAAACGAAAAATCTGTTCAATGTCAATATTTCAGAGTACTTAATTTTATTCAAGTGAGTCTCTAACCTCAGATAAGGACATAAACGCAGAATGCTTTGGTATTACTGTTCATAGTGAAGTAATGACACAGGCATGAAGTTTCAAAGTTGCAAGGAGGACTTCAAAATTACAGGTGATACACTTTCATTGATAGAACTTCAATTACTTACTACTCACTTTTTTTAGTCAGCTGAGTCCTATGTGTTTATTCACAAATCTAAAAGATTTTGAAAGCTCTAGCCCACACATATGATATAACTGCAGTTTATGTTTCTTCTAAGGAATTTCAAAAAGGCCCACACAGTGGCCTCTTAAACCTATGCACACCCCAGATCATTATTTCTAACCTAGAAAATTCAGTAACTTCAGATAGCCTCAAAAAGCCTCTCCTAGGAAACTGAAGGGTGCCCATTGCAACTATAGAAAATGGCCAAAGCAGTATAAACCAGAAAGAAACAGATTTAGATACTGATTCAGCAACTTTCCTTGGCAGTGTCTGACAGCAGGCATTCCTGTGAACCCCAAATGGGTTTTGAAAGCATCCTCCACAGCTGAAAGCAAATGTTTCCTCCCGTGTAGCAACTTGTCAACACAGAATGGTGCCAATTCTACTTTTTTATAGAATCACAGAATAAATTTTTCTCAGTGTGTTTGCCTTAAACCTTCACGGCTCTCGTGCAGAGGGCAGCACTGAGGCCACTCTTGGAAACACTTTTCAGATGTCTGATTTCAAGACTATCTAACATTTACCCTAATGTCTGGAAAATATCTATCCTACCAGGCTAGACACACTTGAAACTCCTAGTCAGCAACTGAGGAGAGAAAAAATTGCAACTTAAGTACTTTCCCAGATATCTGAGAAAAAAAACAGTGCTCTATATCTGGCTTATTATGAAGTTAGTCTTTTGTTGATGAAACATTTAAAACTACTAAACAGGGATCCAGAGGAGAAAGTCTTCTATATGAGTAGAAATATCACATATCCATATGCCCTGAGAGTCTTTCGAAACCAGTATCTTTTACACAAAGTACTGTATAGATCAAGAAAAATAATTTCTATCAATTTATCAACTGTATAAATGTGGAAGATTTTGTGATCAGGCCTTGAGTAAATTAAAATATCTTTCTTCATGACAATTCTCTTCAACAAATAGGCCATTACTGAGGGCAGCAGGTGATAGTGACAGGGAAAGAGGCTCTTCCTCTGCATACAGGAGGAAGATTCCTGCCTTTGTCAAGCTGGTGCCTTTGTTTTTTTAGGACATGCATTGCTCCACTGCCATTCAGTGACTGCAGGAAGAGATAGATCATCTGAAGAAACCAAGACAAATATTTGATTTGGATGATTATCTAGCAGGTGTCTCAGCATCACCAAGATGCTTAGAATTACTAATTATTTTCCTTCTATTTATGCATATCTTGCTATGAATACATATATCATGGCATAGGATATTAATATTCTGATCAATGTGACCCTGAGAACTGTTTCAAAAAGAGCCAACTAGTGTGTAATACCATGTGTTAGAAAAGAAATGCCAGCAGAGGTGATCCCAACAAAATCACAGAATGTTAGGAGTTGGAAGGGACCTCAAAAGATCATCTAGTCCAACCCCCCTGCCACAGCAGGATTCCCTAGACCAGCTCACACAGAAGCACATCCAGATGTGTTTTGAGTATCTCCATAGAAGGAGACTCCACAGCCTCTCTGGGTAGTCTGTTACACTGCTCCATCACCCTCAATGGGAAAAAATTTTTCTTGTATTCACACAGAACATCCTATGCTTCAGTTTACAGCCATTGCCTCTTGTCACTGGGCTGCACTGAGAACACCCTGACCTCACCGTCCCTACAGCCACCCTTCACATATTTAAAAGCATAGATGAGGTCACCCCTTAGTCTCCTCTTCCCCAAGCTAAAGAGACCCAGCTCCCTCAGCCTTTCCTCATAAGGAACATGTTCCACTCCCTTCATCATCTTGCTGGCTCTGTGCTGCACTCTTTCAAACAGTTCCCTATCCTTCTTCAACTGAGGGGCCCTGAACTGCACACAAGATTCCAGATGAGGCCTCACCATGGTAGAGAAAGGGAGAGAAGAACCTCTCTCGACCTACTAGTCACACCCTTTCTAATACACCCTTTGGCCCTCCTGGCCACAAGAGCACACTGCTGGCTCATGGTCATTCTTCCATCCACCAGGACCCTCAAGTCCTTTTCCCTTTCACTGCTCTCCAACAGCTCAGTCCCCAACCTATACTCACACATGGGGTTGGTCTTCCCCAGGTGCAAAACTCGACACTTGGCCTTATTGAATTTCATTCAATTTCTCCCTGCTCAACTCTCCAGCCTGTCTAAGTCACACTGAATGGCAGCACAACCCTCTGGTGTGTCAGCCACTCCACCCAGTTTAGTGTCATCAGCAAACTTGCTGACAGAGCACTCTGTTCCCTCATCCAGGTTGCCAGTGAATATATTGAAAAGTACTGTTCCCAGTACCAACCCCTGAGGGCCTCCGCTAGACACAGGCCTCCAACTACACTCCACCCCATTGAACACGACTCTCTGTCTTGTGTCCTTCAAGTAGTTCGCAATCCACCTCACTACCCAATCTGCCAGACCACACTTCCTCATATTTCCAGCTGCAAGGATGCTGTGGGAGACAGTGTCAAATGCTTTACTGAAGTCAAGATAAACCACATCCCCTGCCCTACCCTCATCTATCCACCT
>VWZX01006736.1:28144-43235 GCA_013399015.1 Galbula dea
TTTGCCTTCCTCCAGTCCCCAGGCACCTCTCCTGTTCCCCAGGACTTACCAAAGATGATGGAGAGTGGCCTGGCAATGACTTCTGCCAGCTTCCTCAGCACCCATGGGTGCGTCCCATCAGGACCCATGGATTTACAGATATCCATACAGCTTAGGTGTTCTCTAACCCAGTCCTCCTCAACTTAGGAAAACTCCTCCATTATCCTAAAATCATGTGGGGACTCAGGGTTCTGAGGCTCCTGAGGACAGTCTATAACAGTAGAGACAGAGACAAAGAAGGCATTCAGTAACTCCACCTTCTTTGTATCATCTGTCACCAAGGCACCCACCTCATTCAGCAGTGGGCCTACATTTCCTCTAGTGTTATTTTTTTTGGGCAATGCATTTGAAGAAGCTCTTCCTCTTTTCCTTGACCTCCCTTGCAAGGTTTTATTCCAGAGAGGACTTAGCTTTCCTAGTTGCCTCCCTACAACCTCTGAGAAAGGTCTTGTACTCTGTATGGCCAGCCCTCCTTCCATGATCTGTAGACTCTCTTCTTCCACTGCAGTTTACCTTCTGACATGGCCATCAACTTTTCTCCAGCAACCTGTTTCATTTAGGCCTCTATCTTCCACTTTTGCCCAGCCTATTGTGTATGGGGAACTGAGAAGAGAGAGGAGGTCAGAAGGAGTCTCTCTTGCCTCCCCCACCTCTTCGGGGAAGGAGCTGCCTCCATTCCCCCCTATCTTTTGAGTTGTCTTTTTGCGGGCAGCAAGAGGGAGTGGGATCCCCTGCTTCTCGTGCAACCCTCACCTGCCGCGTCTCTCTCAGGGATGGCAGAGCCTGGCTCCACCATTCTGTCTCCTTTTCACATTCTTTTATATTCCATAACCTCTGAAGTTTTTAGCTATTCCATCAAACACTGGAGGGAAGTTTTTAGCTATTCCATCAAACACTGGAGGGGTAAGCTATGTTTCACAATCATCAAAACTAAAACTCCTGTTTATATTAATTGCTGGACTTTCCTACGTAACATTCTGTTCCAGGAAAGTCCTTGATGTTCTACTGCTTTTAACTCAGCTCAGAACAAAGCTGGTTTTGTGATACTGGGTAGTCATCACAGGAAAGAAGCTGGTTTTTTAGCAACTTCTGAAAATTGTATTTGGGAGAATGCAGTACTGTTCATACTCCTGTGGGTTTCTCTGTACAAGGTTCACAGGTATAGATTTCTTCATAAAGTAGTGACACATTATGCAATTATGTCTATACATATATATATTTATCTAATTAAGTGGTTCCAGTGTAGACATATTAGCATCTTCCAACGTCATCAACAGAAGTCTCTCCACCAGAAATTGAAAGTGCTTCACTTTAACAATTAGAAAGACTACAGTATGTGATTCTGTATTCAGACTTCACACATGATCAAATCAGGTTGTTTGAGAGGCCTCATGGTTATAAGATAACCTGTGTCTTCTCAGAAGTCCATTTAATATTTAAAATTATATGGTTAGACAATCAGTACATGAATGTTTTGTTCATTTTGTCAGATAGATATGGGCATGAATATACATCACTTAGGAGGCCTAAGCAGAGGAGATACAGGAGGCTTCTTGTTTCCTGAGCAGGCATGGAATGTCTATTAAGACATGAGAATGCTCAGGGCATGTGCTCCCTTATTTACAGGGTACACTAGGTTTTTACAGCTATTACCGCCACTGCTATGAACCTGCAGCTCTTCTCATGGTGTAGCTATCTGTTGACACTGCTGTCAGAGGGACCTCTGAAAAGCTACTTTTGTGCTGCAGTTCTTGCCAAGACAGCCAGATACAGCCAGATGCAAGTAGAGGCGTAGTGCAACAATAAGTCTTAACTGAAGTGTCAGGGCTGTAGAAAGAAATAAGGACATTTTTTCCTGCAACACATGACAGCAAAAAGCTCAGTTAGCTACACAACACTGCCTCAGGAAAAGGGATCAAGGACTTATGTTATTGAGCATCCCTGGGACTCAGCCTTCAGACTCTGTTTCTCAGCCTGGATCTCTGATCAAAGATGATGAGGCCTGAAGGGAAGTGGCAACATCATAGCTAGGAAATACAGATTTAATGAGAGAACTTGAAGACACTCTGCTGTTAAAAAAACCCAAAGAAACAACAAACCAATATAAACACACAAGAAAACCCCTAAACCTACTCAAAACCACAACAGTTAAACTTTCTATCTAAAAAAGAATAGGATGTTTAGCTGCCTCTGAAGCCTTGTAAATTTAACAACAGCTGAAAACAGTTTAATTTGACGCTAAAGAGAAATAATATTACTTGCCAGTTGTATAGTCAAAAGACAGTCAGTTCCTTCCTTGAGCATGTTTTCAGATGCAACCTAGGTCCATCAGATCTGGCTAGAAGGGCCAGCCACAATGAAAATATATTTGTTGACTAAGTCACCAAAGGCAATCAATAACAGAAGTCAGTAGTAGGAAAGAAATAACATATCACTATAAGAGATAACGAAGTCTTGCTTTAAAAACAATAAGGTGGACATAAATCAGACTGGATTTCATTATTTTAATCATGGAAAAGTCTCTTTGGCTAGAGGACTCCTTTTCCTGGACCAAAAAGTAATAGACACTAGAAGACAGATGTTTTTAGGCTCAGTAATGCAAAGTGACTTCTATTAATTAAGAAAAATTATCAGGTTTTTATTGATTTAAAACTGAGGGTCCTTTCCAACCAAAATGATTCTATGATTCTATTAAAAAAAAAACAAAAACAAAAACTTACATCCCAGTACACAGAAATATCTTACCACACACTGGTTAAGCAGCAAGCAAACTGAGAGCATGATAGGGGGTCCAGAAACAAGTTCCTCATTTTTAGCAGGTATAGGTTTCTTGTTGCCTTCTTACCTGCTTCCAAGCTCCAGGACAGGCAGCCTTAAGTAATACTACAAACAGCAGAAATGCTGGAGGCATGGTCACTCCCAAGTAACAATAACTTCTTACCAGGAGAGGTAAAACAGTGTTTTCCCATCTCTTGAGGGGAATAAATATCCCACAGCTTCTTCTGCTCACCTCTGCCATAGCTGCAGCTGCTTAATTTCTTCTGACACACACCTGGGTGGTCCTAGCCCACACAAAGCCCTCTGGGGGTTGCCCAGCTACAGTAAGCAGACCTTGACAAAATATGATCTCTGCTAAGGGGTTGATGGAATCCCAGATCCCAGCTTGTCAGATTTAACAGGAGGTTTGGTTTTTCCGCTGTGCTTTAGCTCTAGGAAAGCAACTTGTGTTTCTCAAGTACAATCTAAGCAGTCAATCTTCTGTTTCATTTCCCCAGCCCAGCTAAGAAATCTCTTGGAATTGTGTTTCTCAAGTCTCCAATGAACAAGGTGACAATACATATTTTTATATAAAAAAACCCAAAAGCATATATTCTACATATGTATTGCATGTATCTTCCATATCAGGAAGTTAAACAGGCAGCAAGATATTGAAGTTACCAGTGCCGTATCTGCAGCTGTTTGGAGAGAGCTGCTGGGCTTACACACATTTAGCTATCATAACTGCAATTCTTCACCCTTTAAGAAGTGTCTGAATGTTTCAATTCAATATGAATTAATTAATGTTATTTCTAACTCAGCTTTTCCAGCCAGAAATGTCATGTTCCTTCATATCAAATTGAACATAAACTGGACTTAGAAGTGAAGAGTGAGGAACACTAAAAATAAGAGAACCAGAAATAAATCAAACACATTGGCATGTAACAGAGAAGCAGTAAATTAGAATGCAGGACAAATCAGAAATCCCATATCTATGTGCACAAAGATAGGAATATTTCAAAATTAGAATATTTTTTTAAAAAGTGATAAATTTGAAATATATCAGAGAAAGAAAAATGTAAATGTTTAATGTATTCCATTTTCAGGGCTTGAACCTGATGCTTTTACTACACTCTTTGTTACAAATTGTAGAACGTTTGCCTTTATAGAACTTTTGGTAACGAATAAAGCTTGTGGGTAATTTGCTGGTGTAATTTTTAAGAAGTAGGAGAACTCATTTATGATGACCGTTTCAAAAAGATCACACCAAAGCAGAAACAGCTTCAAATGCATTTTTAGATTCTGCAAATTTGGCCAACCATGTTTTCTTGTGGGTAAAACAAATTTAAAATAGAAAAAGCCAAAAAACAAAATAGAATCAGGCAGAATGAGACTACTTAGTTTATGGAAGATGAAGACAGAGACACACAGAACAATGTAGGGACAATAAATCATCAGCTCTGATTTATATTTCCAAATAACATGAGAGCAGGTGGCAACTGAATGCAACCAAGTTTCAGGAAGGCCTTTGGTCTAAAACTAATTTGTGGAACACATCACTACAATAACTCACTGAGGTCTTGAGTTTGGCCACTTATGCAGTTTAACAAGAATAGCCAGAATTTGCATGGATTACAAATGTATTCTTATAAAGACATAAATTTTAGGACAACTGTATTTTTTTCACTATTTTTGGTTTATTGCCAAATAGAACACAGTTTTTCTTGAAAAAAGGGAAATAACAGTGTACCAAACTTCAATGAAAATGCCATTTCTTCCTTTTATATATTTTGTTCTCCTGACATCTACATAAAATTATCTTCTGACCTAAAGCAAGGCATTTCACATGTTTTTTGAGACATTTTTAATAAAACAGTGCAATGTAAATGTAAAGGGGGAGTTAGTCACTGTTCCTTTGAAACCGTGGAGAGGAGAGGAAAATGATGATGATGGAGTTGTATGCTGAACAAGCTATTCTGATTGCCATTTGAGGAGATAACAAGTGAGAAGGACCCACTGGTTAAAACTCACATGATAATTCTGGTTGTTTGCCTGCGGGAGACAATGAAGCTCCCATCTCCCAAAAATGTAGCCTTACTGTCTTTGTAGTGGGCGTCTAATTAGGAATTCTCAGACCTTCTGCATCTTGTAAATCTGTTACTTCTGGACCTGTATGCAATACTCCTATCCAAGTCCCAGTTAATTTTAGGTTGCAGCCTAATCTGTTCTTACAGAGACAAATAATAAAGGGTCATGCTGGGATTAAAAAGATCAGGGTAATGGCATTGGTGACCAGTGAGCGCACACCCATGGACAATGAGGAAAGGAGGAGTTACCGCTTTCCCCTCCCTCTCTATATTTGGGTACAGGAACAATAGGGTGCTCTTGGACCCCAGCGCAGGACTCCTGTATGGCCAGTGTTGGCAGATTAGGACAAACTCCTCTAACCACAGAAGTGGAGGGATGAAATAAATGCTCAAGGTTTTCTAATTCCATTACAGTAAATTCAAGCTGAGAATCCAAAACGCTTAGGGTCTAATTTTTTAGTTTTGTCCAAAGACGAGACAAGTAGATCCAGCTTTTTGTCTCTTTTCTGCATGTGTTTGGACGGACAATGGGCATACCAGAGTGTCACAAGCAGTCACATCCAGAAACTACATGGCTGGCAAAAGGCAACTGATCAACCCAGGTTTGAACCCTGTGTACCATGCACATGCTAGGTGGAGTGGTCCTGCGGTGGCAAAAAAAAAAAACCACAGTAGGCCTGTCCCAAGAGGTTTTGGAGGCCATATTCTCCTACCTGCCAGCTGCTTAGCAGGCCTGTGTACTTTGTTTGATTTCTGGATGCCAAGCAAACACTTGTGCTTCCAGAGCAGAAATAATCCCAGAGAAAACCAGAGAGTGGACACAATAGGAATACTGATGGGCAGAGCCTGGTACTACCCCAAAATGAAGCCTAGGAGCATGCTGGAGGAGAGAAAGGCCCTGTATGAGCATCCAGCACCTAGGACGTAGTGGGCTATTGGGCTCCAGGTTTCCTTGTTGTGGAGCCACAACCTAAAGAAGGAGGAGTGAGAAGAGGCAAATCAGTGTCCCTGTGAAACAGCAGCAGCCAGGCAGAGCTGCCTGGCAATGTGTCTGCAAGGATGCCGACATGGGAGCATGCTGGTTGCTGGCACAGCACTTAGCAAAAAGCTGAAATCAAACAAAAAAACCCTCACAAATGAACAGAAGCCCTAATTATTGTTTTTTAATATAAATGCAGCAGTAAGGGTCAGGTCATGCAGAGCCTGGAAAGCCTTTGTTTGCAGTTTCTGTGGCAGGCACCACAGTTTTTCCAGGTTCATGCACCTTATATTTCTATTGTTTTAATAGCATATGGGAAGGACAACATAAGAGAGTCAGTTTTCTCTCCCTCTCACTTAATCACCTCTCTCTCTCTCTGGTTGCCAACAAAGGGAACTGAAGAGTTAACGGGGTGGAATTGAAAAGGGAAAAGAGAAGTAGACTGGCATAAGCACAGAAATTAATAGCAACTTGTATCACCAAAGGACTGTTCCTAAGTCCCAGTCATGATGACAATAACCTTCCTTCAAGTTCACCTTGTAGCTGGAGAAAAGAGATGCCCTGCAGCCTCTGGGGAAGGTAGGCAATGGAGGGTTGGGAGATGAGGCTGGGGGCAGAGGAGAGAGTCAGAGAAGCAGGTGGAGGGAAGGAAGGAGAGTGAAGGGGGAGGAAAAAAGAGTGTGCAAATCCAAATGTCGATTTGTAGACACAGTGAGGAGAGCCTGCTGGCTGACAGCCTGATTTATTGGATTCTTCCAGTTAATCACTGCCGGCCTGTGGCCAAACGGATCTCCAGCAAAGCTGAAAGGCAGCCGAGGGAAACAGGCTTATAAGCATAAAGCCGCATAATGGTGTTCAATGAAGTGTGAGACTTTTAGTTCAGTCTCAGTGAGTCTGCCGCATCGCTGGAATGTCAAAGAGGGATTGTGGGTGGAAAAATTATGGATTTAAAGTGCTAGCAGTAAATGAGGTCAATATGTCTGGTTCATAAACAGTCCAAGTCTATTCCAAGAATGCAGTGAGGGAGAAAATTAGCGTGAAGCCAACACTGTAGACAAACCTCATTGAGATATAATTGCAGCTATAAATACAAGCGAAAAGCTTACTGAGTGCAATAAAATACAGACACGTTTTTTTATGTCCCCTCCCGTATTTTCTTCTTTCAATCTATGCATTTGTTAAGTGTTGTGCTTATATAATGTTCCGCCTTTCCTCCCTCTTCTTTCCCTTCTGACACTCAGTGTTGAAATTAATTGAGTGTTCTTGATCTCCCATTCCATTTTATTCAGGCAAGATTGGAAAAAATCAAAAGAGCACATCTAAAGCATTTTCTTCGCTTTTGCTTTTCTATTTGAATCAGGTTGAAATGTGTTAAAAAAAATCATTGCAACTTTTTTATATCTTAAAAAAATGCAGTAAAATGTCTTTTTAAACTAATACATCTGTTAGATCATTTGAATCTCAATTTAATGAGGTGACATCAAAGGCAAGTATTGGATTCTATCAAGACTCTCTTTCACAAGATACTTGGTCTTTGCTCATGAAACATTGACTTTAAATTAATTTGATGTTTCAGATTTTCTTTTTTTTTTACCTGTGGATCTTTTATTGTTGTGTTGGGGGGAGGGGTATCACAAGGGGGAGGAGAAGCAGCACCAAAGGAAAGGAGTACAAACACTGAGCAATATCCCTTACCCTGTTTAAAAACATATATCATAAAATATTGAAGTCTAATGGCTATGGCCAGGCTTTTTTTAACCCCGAAACTGATTGATTTAAATGTCAGTAATTTGGCTAGCAAGACTAGTTCTGTTTAAATTAAAACCATTAATATAATGGCACCAGTCTTGAATGAAATCCATTTATAGCAGTGCCTCCACTGGTCAGTGGTTTAATAACTGTGCATGGATGTCCTGAAAACACCCACATCCATGCACACAGGAATAACAGACGAAAACCAGGATCCAGAAAACCTCCTGTTTCACTAGGGGAAAGGAAGAAGGAAAAACACTGTCAAAGAAAGATGGAAAATAACATTTTTCTTTTTGTTTTTTAACAGTACAGGCATGTAAGATGCAGAGGTTTTTTACATTCAGAGAGGAAAATATCACAAATCTTTATATTTCCTCTCGCAGCCCAATGTGCAACTTCTTTCTTTTGTCTTTATGTGTACATTTTCACATATTCCTACCTCTCCCACTTCTTTTCCTCATCTTGGCAATTACATTTAAATTTTTTACTCTGATGATGTATACCTGTGCTGATCAAAGTAAAAAGTCTATTTCAGAAAACATTATAGGAAACGTCAGGCCCAAAAAGGACATTGAAATGTATCCAAAGATTAACATCCAATGTAGAAAGCTTATTCCTGGCAGATGTCTTCACAATGTGGTTATGACTGATCTTTTAGATTCTTTCCCCATTGCTCTTGATTCCTGTTGTGGCAGGCTGCTCTGAAATGTAAAGCGATTTCTTTCTGTGCTTGAAGGACTATGCAGGATTTTACTCGGAGCTATTTAGTGTCAAGGCTTTCCTGGGGGAACTTGAGGATGCAAGTCTTCCATTTTGAAGGAAGTGTCTTCATGCTTTAGTCTCACCTTTGTGAAATTACTAGCACCTTCAAAGTAGTTCTTTTGAAAACCGCCTTATAGTTTCCCCCTTTATCCAGCAACTCCACTGTATTAAAAAGACTGGGTTAATTCTACATCTTGTTTAGTTGTGTTCCACTGACTTACATATAGCTGTTTTAAGTTATAATTCATTATGACGGATATTAGTCAGATACAGGCGGAGTTGTTTGGTCCATATTACAGGAGATTAGTGTTGAAACTTATGTAGAATAAATTTTTTTTTTTTTGTTTGAATTTATTTTTGCACTTTGTAGTAGAGTGAATGAATTCTGTGTTGGTTGAAATAAGATGGATTCTCTATCTTTCTCTGTGTATAGCTAAAGAATCCAGATGTTAGAATGTGCTTTGAGTTTTTAATAATTTGTCACAATCTTCTGCCTCAGCACCTCTGTACAGACAGGAAAAAAAAAGACTGTTTCATTACTGTCTATGCCAAACAATTCTTCCGTAATTCTGGCCCATAACCACTTGCTCCTCTGAACTAAAATGGATTAACAGCACATTCTTAGTTTTTTCCTAGACAGCACCTATAAAGCTGAATCAAGTTAAGGTTGCTTGATATTTTCTATTATGAAACTCTGCATTCAGGTGTTTACCATTTTTCTTTATTTGACTGATAAAAACATTTCTACATATCTATGGAAAATGCAGTAAAAGACGTTCAAGTCTAGAGGTTTTGCTATTCAAACTCCCCTGTATTTTCTGGAAACGCAGAGCTGTGCCCTCTTACTTTGTCCAAATGTACAAAAAGCTTTCAGAATAACACGAGTCACATGCTTAGGGCAGATTAAGTTTTGTGTGTGTAAAATCACAGAATCACAGAATATTAGGAGTTGGAAGAGACCTCAAAAGATCATCTAGTCCAACCCCCCTGCCACAGCAGGATTCCCTAGACCAGCTCACACAGAAGCATGTCCAGACGGGTTTTGAATACCTCCATAGAAGGAGTCTCCACAACCTCTCTGGGCAGTCTGTTCCAGTGTTCTGTCACCAACGCTGGGAAAAAATTTCTACGTGTATTCACACTGAATATCCTATACTTCAGCTTTCGGCCATTGCCTCTTGTCCTGTCACTGGGCTTTACTGAGAAGAGCCTGACCCCATCCTACTGACACCTACGCTTCACATATTTAAAGCATAGATGAGGTCACCCCTTAGCCTCCTCTTCTCCAAGCTAAAGAGACTCAGCTCCCTCAGCCTTTCTTCATAAGGAACATGCTCCAGCCCCTTCATCATCTTAGTGGCTCTGTGCTGGACTCTGTCCAGCAGTTCCCTATCCTTCTTCAACTGAGGGGCCCAGAGCTGGACACAATATTCCAGACGTGGCCTCACCAGGGTAGAGTAAAGTGGAAGAAGAACCTCTCTTGACCTACTAGCCACACCCCTTCTAATACACCCCAGAATCCCATTGACCCTTCTGGCCACAAGAACACACTGCTGGCTCATGGTCGTTCTTCCATCCACCAGGACCCCCAGATCCCTTTCCCCTTCACTGCTCTCCAACAGCTCAGTCCCCAACCTATACTCATATATGGGGTTGGTCTTTCCCAGGTGCAAGACCCGACACTTGGCCTTGTTGAATCTCATTAAATTTCTCCCTGCCCAACTCTCCAGCCTGTCTAAGTCTCGCTGAATGGCAGCACAAAAATGTTCATAGACACAGCACAGAAAATTCACTGTGACTAAGAGGGCCAGAATTCGATGTGTTTAGCAGGCTTGGTCTTCTCATGCCATCCTTGACCAAACATAAACTGGTGTGAACGGAAAGACTTGATAATACTTCAGCATTGCGAAAACCCAGTCTTACATGCAAGAGTCAGAGGCAGGTTATATTAGCTTGGGTTCAGTCTTAAGCATCTCATGCACAAAATTTCCAGTCAATTCAGAGTTTGTACAGTGCAAGCCCATATCTTCCAGAAACAGACTATGTGGACATAGCCTTACATTATTACCTTAAAAGGGTAAACACAAGGAACAAGATCAAGCAAAACCAAAATTAATATATAATCTTACCTCAGAATGGCCACATAAATAAATGCTTTCTTGGTACTTTATGAGCCATCCACCAGGCACACAAAGCAGGACTCCAAAATCAGCTCCAAAGTTGTATCACACAGCTAAGCTGCTCTTAAAGAAATTACCTCAATCAACATCATTTCTAGTCACATTACAGGTGGAAAGTCTATATGACAGAGCAAATTCCTTATCAGATCCTTGAAAAGGGATTTGTATCTGGGTGAGTTTGGAAACAGGAGCAATCACAACCGTCTGTAGCTTCTATGGTTTGGCAAAACTTTTATGTAATCTCCTCATAAGTTTCAGTAGCTAGATTAAGACTGTGAGTTTAATCACCCCTTTGAACAACATCAGCAAGTCACATGTATATAGCTACAAAAGGCAGTTGCCCAGTAATAATTTAAGGAAAAAAGGTTGATGGCTTTTTGATAGAGCCAGGAAATACATCTGGTCTATGACCATATGTTCTTGCTCTACTCCTCAATTTTATTTATGTTATCTTAGCAATGCTGAAAGGAATCAAATTATGACATTTTACAGCAGCTGATGACCACTACCTGATTAATCATTACCAAAGACTGTATCAGAGCATGCAGAAACTCTGTCTTGTTTCTGTTAATGATACCTGATCTTGAACATCTTGCAATACAAAGAAAAATGAGTGATTTTAGTACTTACAGAACTATCATTCCTGTCTGGTTTTAAAGTTTTTTTGTGCATTTCACTCTCAGAGAATGAATAATGTTATCTGGAGGAGATGTAAGCTATCTTACAGCAAAGTGATGCAAGTCATTTTGTGATAGACCTTTTCTGTATAGTTTGCCTGTGTCGCGGGGGAAGAACAGCCGTCTCCAGTGTTAGCATCCTCTTACATTAAAAAATCTTTAATGGACAATTAATGACAATGTTCAATGCAACCTCTTCTCACAGACATTTTGAAAATTTTACGATTATTTTCTCAGCTTTACTCAATTTTGATTTTTAAGCCTAGCTATAGACAGAGATCATAGTAGTTTGAGAGAGGTATTATAAGAACACAAAAACATCTAAATCAAAAAGCTTTCAACCAAACCAATGAAGAGAGAAAAATTACCAAGCAACACACAGGAACATCCAGAGCAAGAACAGAGCAAGCCATTGGAACAGGCTGCCCAAGGAGGTGGTTGAGTCACCATCCCTGGAGGTGTTTAAGAGATGGGTGGATGTTGCGCTGGGGGGAATCGTTTAGCATGTTGATAGAGCTAGGACAAAGGCTGGACTCTATGATCTTCAAGGTCTCTTCCAGCTGTAACTGTTCTATGATTCTATGATTCTATGTAAATCAAACTCTTTATTTTAAGCCCATTCCTTTTGACTTTTCCAAAGATGAGATCAGACAATCTTATGCTGTTTAGGGAAATCTTTTGTAAGTAAAAGTACAGCAATTTTCCCATGATTGTAAAAGTCATCCTTCTTTTGCCATTTTCCTGAAATTTTAAGTCCCAGTGCCTTCTCTACTATTGTTGTAACAGAACAGCCAACACATCCCCATTTTCAGTCAAATCTTACAAGACATCAGTGAATGCTAAACAAAATGCTCTAGTAAGTCCAATGCAGTATCTTTAGGCATCCTTACCACCCATTCTTTTACATAGTCTGTCAGACTTTCATAGTCACAAGACATCATATGATGTCCTAAGATTACACTGAACTAAATTGCCATTAGAATCTAGGATACCTCTGTTTCATTTGTGTGCAATTGGCAAAAAAATTGCTAAGAATATTGACTTCATTATTTTTTGATGCTGCAAATCTTCTTTAGCTGGCAGTGGATTTGTAGCTTATAGTAGCCTGAGAAAGGCCTAAGAATAAGATCTTTGATAAAAAACAGGGCTTGCTATAATATATGTAGGAAACTGATGCATTTATTGAAAACTACTCTACAGCATTTGGATCCTGTAACAGAATCTTGAAGTCTATCCCATCTGGGTGCATTAAGAAGAATGTTGTCAGCAAGTCAAAGGAGTTTCTCCTCCCCCTCTATTTTGCTCTGGTAAGGCCACCTCTAGGGTACTGTGTCCAGTTCTGGGGTCCACAGTTCAAGAGAGACAGGAAGGACTGCAGAAAGTCCAGAAGAGGCTACAAAGATAATTAGGGGACAGAAGAATTGCTTTTATGGGGAAAGACTGAGAGACTTAGGGCTTTCTAACCTGCAGAAGGGCAGACTGAGAGGGGATCTTATCAACATTTATAAAATTTAAAGGGCTGGTGTCAAGAGGATGAGGCCAGCCACTTTTCAGTGGTGCCTAGTGATAGGGCAAGGTTTAATGGGCATAAACCAGAACCCAGGAAGTACCATTAAAACATAAGGAAAAACTTCTTTCCTCTGAGGGTGACAGCGCAGTGGAACAGGCTGCCCAGAGAGGTTGTGGAGTCTCTTTCTCTGGAGATACTCCAAACTCACCTAGATGTATTCCTGTGAAACTTGATTTAAGTGATCCTGCTTCAGCAGGGGGATTGGACTAGGTGATTCCAACTCCAACCATTCTGTGATTCTATGAAATAACTGCTGTGTTCAGGTGTCCTAGGTGGGTTTAATATTTTGTTGAAAAATTAAAAACCAAGCACAACAACTTGGCTCAAGAACTCAACTGTAATTCTCATGAATTCTTCTCTTTAAAGTGAATTTAGTGCACATGAGAAGTAGTGGATTGACAGGAAACAAGCAGTTTTAAGAGAACAAATTTATTTTTGTTGAAACAGTTTGGTTTTGGTATTAGAAAATCTCCTGTCACAAAGTGTTTTAATTCATAAGAAATTATGAAATGAGGAAATAATGAATTAATTCAAATGTTAGCCAGGATTCTATTTGCCAAAAAAATTTAGAGAGGGGGGGAAAAAAGAGAGATTCACAATACTGTTGTAATTTTACTTTCAATTTGTCAGTGATTGTGTCATGAAATGGAGTAATGTGAATGATAATAATGTGTTGTTATGACTCTGTGTGTCATTTACATTATGTGACATTCTGAATATTTCAATTCAAGTGTTTAGAATGGAAAGTGTTGGTTTTGTTCATGTATTGGCAAGTACCTGCTGGCTGAGTTCCCTGCAAAAACACATCTTCTGGCATATCCTCAGTTAAAATTATTCATTTATTTACTAGAAATTGTGCTCTTAAACCTATATAATTATGAGTATATAGTCACACATTAAGACCTATTCATGAACATACTGTATATGTTCACGTGTACCTGAAGGCCCACATATGAACCAGTGCTATACACATTAATATACTCTGCATTGTGTGTATTCATAAATATAGGGTTTCTGATGGTGGGAAGGACAGCATACTTCATTTTCATGAGTTAGGAATGACTGCAAAACTCTCAGGTGGCAGAGCAAAGCAAACTCACTAATGGATTCTGTACAGTCATCTCTACTGGATAAAAATAAATTCTTTTACAGTGTCCACCATCACATATTATATTTATACCATACCAGAGACTTATGACTATAGAATAACTAAACTTTTTGTTACCCTTTGCAGAAGAAATTAATATCATTGAAGAAATAAAAAGATATATTGCTGAATTTTATTTCCCAGTAGCAGGGTCTAAATATGTATTTCATATGAGTAAACCCACACATTCACACACATTAATAATGTGGTGTTTTTCTTAGTCCATTTCTGAGAGCTACTGGAATGAGTTCATCTGTCCCCTGGATATGATGGAATTTTCCTCCTTAGATTTATACATCTGGGAGTTTACATCTTTTCATTCTCTGGATGTGATTCTAGACTTGCTGTGGTGTAAGAATAACTCTGAAAAACAACACATGTAATCGTCATGTGATGAAACAGAATTAGGACTGTGTCCCTGATTTAACTGTTGAGGAGTACTTACCACTTTTCCTGCTTAAAGGACAACGAAAGGTAACAACAGTAATTAAGCTGAGACAGATATTGGCTGGAAATAAGTCTATGTGTTACTGCTAGCAATGAATGGACGTGAATACAAAAGCAATTAGAAATGGTGAGGAAAAATTTATCTCTATGCAATGTTGTTGAATAGCAGCATGCAATAAGTGTGTATAAACATACAGGAAAAAATGAAGCTGCAACACTAGAATGTTCTACTCTGTTCTCTTTTGCTGTTTTCTTTCAGATTGATTGTCCTACCACCTACATTGACAACAACTCAAAACACCTCATTTTCCATTTCTAGAACCTACATACCTATCTGGTCTTATTGTGACAACCCAGATTTTCTTCATTTAAAAAGTGTTTCATTTCCTTTAGAAGCTAGTAACCATTCTAAAAAGTGTCATAAAGTGTCATTATCTTAGCTAAGTAGATTTTGGAGGATGTAGGTTGGTAGGATCTCAATCAAGCTTTTGTGCCAGTTTGAAAAGGAACCTAATGATAACGTTCAGAAGTTAAAAAAAGCCAAACTGAAGTTTTTACCGTGTTATTTTTTGGATTTTTTTGGATCTTGTTTTGGTTTGGTTTGGTTTGCAGAAAAATATGCTGTCTTTTTTTTTTTTTTTCCAAGTTAAAGGTTAAAGGCTGATATTAAATTGGGATGTCAGTGGAAGGTATA
>VWZX01006740.1:0-25693 GCA_013399015.1 Galbula dea
CCAACCGTAATGATTCTGTGATTCTGTGATTCTGTCAGAGAGGAAATAGAATAAAGAATATAAATCAACAACTTCCTAAGAATAGTTTATCTTTTAAAAAAAACCCCAAATAACCAAACTCAATCTTTTGTCTTCCTAAATCTTTGCAAAATTAAGTAGTTCAGATGGGGAAAGTTTTATTCATTCAGAACAACACAGCTGGAGAAGTAACCTATTTGCTTGTGGAAACTGGCCAATGTAGAGAACTAACACTTCACAAACCATTTTAATGCATTTGTATTAAAATGGTTGCACAGGTAGAGTACAGTAAATTCTATATTTGTAAAAAAAAAAAAATAAATATTTGCTGCTGAGCTGAAGCACTCCACAATAAATTTGCAACATTGAAGCATAATTTATTCCCTGAAGGATGTTGAATGCAATATTTATTGTTAAAATAGAAGGAAACTGGTATTTAATTTGTATGTCGTCTTCACAGAAGAAGCATATTTTCCTCTAGGTATGTGTAAGAGAGAGGTTGCAGAACAAAAATTAATATCTGGGCAGATGGGAATGTCCTTTCTTTACGGTTCTGGAGGGGAAAAAAATGTAATGAATGTTCAAGCACAGCCACCAGTGCAACCATGAAAAGAATTTGGGTTCCCTGAAGAAAGCCCTCCCTTCTTCATTGTCCTGTCCTTTTGAACATATCCCAGTAATTATCTGGAAGTTGCAGATATTTTCAGGTGCGTTTACCTTTGCTGTCTCTTACTAAAAAAGTAATATAATTCCACAGCAAGAGAAAGGTGGTGTGTCCTATGAGAATCAAATTCTGCCATGCATAATACCAAGTTTAGCTTGTTTCAGTACATTTATATAAAGATATAAATTACTGTTTTGTCTGCTAAGATTGTTTTGTTCTGTGTAGGACACTGATTTCTCTGTTAGGTGAACTGATGATCCATGAAAGCAAAAGAACTAAAGCTATGTTTGAAGGTTAGATAAAATAAAGTTAGTGCTCATTTCACTGAACATCTGCTAGTCAGTCAAAATATTTAACTGAAGAGGAGGCAAATTTTCCATGCAGAGCTGAAAATTTCATGCAGTTTTTTATTCTCTGAATGTATAGAGTGAAATAATGTCTCAGATGCATCAGGTTTGACTTTTTACCTTTCACTTTATAACTTGGCTAAATTTCATCAGGTTTTACTGGTATGTTTTGCTCTTCTTATTAGATGATCACACTTTTATGATCTTTCTAGAAACTTTGGAGAACAATTTTGAGCAAAGCCCTGATTGCTTTGTAACCTTGAGTGACAGCACTCAGTGCATTGGACATGATGTTGACTCTGCTGTGTAGTTTGTGAGACCACTGACAATTTCTGCTAGGTCAATCTGTGTGTACCCTAAGAATAATTATGTATCAAACTACATTGATTCAAGGACATTGATACTATAGTTGCAGTGGGCAACAACCAGGAAATAACAGAGAAAGCAAATCTTAAATCACTTTTTACACAGTTGTGTATACACCAAGTTATCACAGAATCACAGAATGTCTCGAGTTGGAAGGGACCCACACGGATCATTGAGTCCAGCTCCTGTTTTTGCACAGGACAACCCCAAAGTCACAATATGTGTGTAAGAGCATTGTCTAGATGCTTCTTGAATTCCATGAGTTGGTGCCATGACTGCATCCCTGGGGAGCCTGTTCCAATGCTCCATCACTCTCTGGGTGAAGAACCTTTTCCTAACATCTAAGTTATGCAGCATATTTACTAATTTAAAGCTGAAATTTCCATTTTTAAGGCACAGGTTCTTGTGGCTTGGATATATGAAGTGGAAAGTGTTAGAGTTCATGGTGCCTTACATTATTAAGCTTAGTATAAACACTGATTATGTAATACCAAGTAGTTCTTTATTACTGCTTGTGTAGGGTCTCATTTTGAACAGATTGTTCTTCCTATCCAGGAGTAATATATAGACCAAAGCTTCATCACTATGGTCCAGAGCTGAAAGAAAAGTAGATAAATTAAGTGGAAAGATCACTGAAAGAGGGCTGTGAATCCAACTAGTTTATTTGAGAATACTGAAGTAATAATGAGCATGATTTCTAAAATTTATGCATAATTCTTTAAAATTTTGTGGAAAATATGCCTTAAAGTATTTTAATACTTTTTTAATAATTGACTTTTTTTCATCTAGACCTATTAAACCTCCGACTCATTTAAAAGCATTTAAAAAGTTTAAGGAATAGTTCCTTGTGGTGCTCTTTGCTCTACCTTCAGTTAATGGCAACTGGAAATGCTCTGCTAAGTTAGCTAAGTTAAAGGAGCTGTGAGCTCTATACCTGATTGATATGGGGCCAAGTTCACAGAATCACAGAATATTAGGGATTGGAAGAGACATCTGGAGATCAGCTGGTCCATCCTTCCTGTCACTGCAGGTTCACCTAGAGCAGGCTGCACAGGATGGTGTCCAGGTGGGTTTTGCATGTCTGCAAAGATGGAGACTCTTCCACCTCCTTGGGCAGCCTCTTCCAGTGCTCGACCACTCTCTAAGTAAAGAAGTTCCTCCTTATGTTTAGATGTAACTTCCTATGTCCATGTTTGTGCCCCTTACCCCTTGTCCTGTTACTGGGCACCACTGAAAGATGACTGACCCCATCCTCCTGACACCAATCCATTAATTATCTGTAACTATTGATAAGATCCCCCCTCACTTTTCTCAGGGCTAAACAGACCCATCTCCCTCAGCCTTTCCCCATCTTCCCAAGAGAGGTGTTCAAGTCCCTTAATCATTTTTGTAGCCCTTTTCTGTACCCTCTCCAAAAGTTCCCTGTCCTTCTTGAACAGGGGAAACCAGAACTGGATGCAGTACTCCAGATGTGGCCTCGCTAGGGCAGAGTAGAAGGGGAGGATAACCTCCCCTTAACCCTCTTGCTTGCCGCACTCTTCCTGATGTACCCCAGGATGCCATTAACCTTCTCGGCCATAAGGGCACATTGCTGGCTCATGGTCATCCTGTTGCCCAGCAGGACTCCTATGTCTTTTTCCACAAAGCTGCTTTGCAACAGCTCGGTCCCTAACTTGTATTAGTACATTGGGTTATTCCTCCCCAGCTGCATTTCCTTACATTTACCCTTGTTGAATTTCATGAGGTTTTTCTCAGCCCAACTCTCCAGCCTGTCTAGGTCAGGCTGGATGGCAGTGCAGCCTTCTGATCTGTCAGCCACTCCTAGTTTTTTTTCTTGCTTCGCTTTATGAGATCTGAAAGATCACATTACCCCCAGGCTTATGTTTGATGTTTTTACATTCTTTAAAATTTTGTGGCATAGACCTATCTCTTCTTTGCTTTCTGGAACTCTGAGATTATAAGTTTTAAATTTATAAGCATCCTTACTGGGGGGTGAAGTAGCAAACATAAATAAATAATGCTAAAAATAGTTTGGAACAAAGGACTACCTCTGTCTCAATAGCAGCTCCTTGCACCACCTCTTGAAGCTTTTCAGCTTGCTCTTGGTTACATGAATAGTAGGATGTTCTGAACCAGTAGGCAAGGAACGTGTTGTATTACTTCCACTGCACAGGTCACAGAAGGGCAATACAGGGAGTTGCATCTAGTTTTTCTCACCTGAAAGAAATATAACGTGATGAACAGAATGGCATTTGGAAACATTTTGCTGAAGGAAATTTCCTAATTCATTCTGAAATGAGAAATAAATCATAATAAAAGTTGTTCTTGCTAAATAGTCAGCTGTTACTATATTGTGGGTTAAAATCAGAATACAAACCTGGTACAATCTCATAGCCTTTAGCATTCAATCATATATATTACTGAAGCCCTAATTCTACCATTTTTGCTGACATTCAGTATCAGGAACTCCAGTGTGTTTTGTATAATCACAGTACATAATGATCCTTTAAGCTGCAGATTACTGTAGGATAAAACCCACCTGGTCCTGTAAAATATTTTATGTTGGCTGGGTCGCTGGTTGTTTTGCAGCTCTGGTTAGCTTTTGTTGTGTAACTGATCCCTGTGCAGGTGAAATGTGAAGATCAACCTGAAAACAAGGAATGCTTTGCTTAAGGGTGGGCCACAGATACTACTACTGTACTTCTTAGGATTATTTCCTAGTTGTTTTCCACTCATTTTCAGGATTGCTTGGAGACAGTTATTCTCCCAGAACAACTCTGTAAAATATTTTGATTGATAGCATTGTAAAAGTGTGGCAATTGTACCTGTAGTTCATAGTAGCAGTGAAACACAAATTTAATGGTTGCTTCTGTATGGTAATTCTACACTATTGAAAAGTAATATAGCACAGCAAGAAACATATTACCTGACTTTAAAAAGGTGAGAGGAATTGGGAAGTTTTTACCAGATATGGTACAGATATGGTGAATACTATCACATGCTAAGCAAAAATACATACGGCCCAGGTAAAACTGAATATTTATGGCCCAGAGCACTCACATTTGTTGTAAGATTGAAAATATGTAAGACATAAATCACATTGTGGTCTTGTAAATGCTATTTAATGCAATTAAATGTTTTGTAGCCAGTTAAACAATTGTTATTGTTGATTGCCATGGACCTTTACCAAGGTGAGGGTGTTTGTTGAATGCCAGGCTGGTGCTAGGATGATGGAAATGGTCTGGAAGTGAGTGCTGGAGTGGTGTGCTGGTGGTACGTCCATCACATGTCCACTGCATGGGGCACCACTACAACAGAGCACTAGACCAGGGAGATAGTTGTGGAACCTCTAGGCTTCTAGAAAGTATAATGGTCCATGAAAAACTGTTGTTGACTGATTTCTTTGCCTTTTAAATCAACTTTAGTTGAACAGGTCACAAGCAGAACAAGAGGTCATACATTAGTTTCAGGCTTCCTCAAGTTCAGTTTTAATTCTTTTATTGAACAAGAAAAGCTTTCTTTGACAAATTAACATTTAGGATTTATCATAATTTTCTTAAAAGTTGCTTGGTGTATATTAGCATCCAGTGGAAATCTTCCATAAGGATAGATATGTGTAGCATATACATTCTATGTAGCAGGTGGGTAGGTTTTGACAGGAGTCTGGGTAAGTCTACTGAGTGCTACACATGCATACCTTTCAGATATATGCCATGGAATGATGAGCCATGGTGCTGTCCTTACCTTAGATGCATATTCTTTAGAAGGAAGGCAAACAATGAAATGCAGCAAACATTGTCTTCTCTGCTGACTGTGAATATATTGAATGAGTTTAAACAATGAGAGTTTTTGAGATGAAGATGGTGGCATGATAGAGTCTATTTTTTTTAACTCTATTTTACCACATTGCATCAACAATTCTGTTTCTTTGTTTTAGGTTTTACTGGGACTTAATCATGCTCATAATGATGGTTGGAAACCTTGTTATTATACCAGTTGGAATCACATTCTTCACAGAACAAACAACAACACCATGGATAATTTTCAATGTGGCATCAGACACTGTTTTTCTATTGGACTTGATAATGAATTTTAGAACTGGGACCGTAAATGAAGACAGCTCTGAAATAATACTGGACCCTAAAATCATTAAGATGAATTACTTGAAAAGCTGGTTTGTGGTTGACTTCATTTCATCAATACCAGTGGATTATATCTTTCTTATTGTAGAAAAAGGGATGGATTCAGAGGTTTACAAGACAGCAAGAGCACTTCGTATCGTGAGATTTACAAAAATCCTCAGCCTGTTACGTTTATTACGTCTTTCAAGATTGATTAGATACATACACCAGTGGGAAGAGGTAAGATTTATATGGTTATAACATCATTCACTAAAATCTTANTTCAGGTCTCTCTGGAGAGAACCAGAATGGAATAAAGAAACTTTACTCACCAGTTAGTATTGATTACATACAGAAAAGCCTTTTTAGAAAAATAAAAACAGAGTAACCACCTTCTCTCTGCTGACAATAAAGACCAAAAGTATGTTTGGAACCATCAGCACAGTTAGCATGGGTGGGCTACTATTGAGAAAATTAGAAACTTTAGTAACAACCTAGATCTGCAGTTGAGTTTTGTCACTAGAACTTAAACTTACAAAATTGATACTCTTGCAATCAGAGAATTTAAAATACATGTTCATGTTTGTCTATTTTAGGAAAAATTGAAACCATTTATAACTGAGTAGATTTCCTAGAATGCTCATTTTTTTTGAAGGCTATATGTAGGCTGAATATATCATATAGGGACCTTCTTTATAAAAAAAGTTCAGATTCTTAGTCATTTCCTTCTAAACTCTTTTCCAGATGTGACCTTATGCTACATGCCAATATGGCATGGTGACATTTCCAGGAAATTATGACATTCCCTTATTTGGCATGCTCATGGCTAGGAAGTGTTTAATGTTTTGGCACATACCAGTCATTTTATTTCTTGCCTGTCCTCACTCCTGTAGTGTTAAATATTGTAACATATTTTAAAAGGACGTGCTAAAAACATTGGAAAAATAACTTTTGTTTTCTAAAACTTCATTGCAGCAGATGTAATGTTGCAATATTAAAATAGATTTGCATAAATTTATTTACCTAATTTGATAAAGATTTATTTAATTTAATAAATATTGAAATAAATATTGAAATATGTAAGTAAAATTGGTTTAATACCATTTCTAGTGCTTTTTTTAATGGTTATCTCACCAGTGATAAGGTGATTTTTATTATGTTCACTTTCTGGTTTAACAGAAACCTAAATGCAAAGTCATCTCACCAATAAAGTCAGATTATATTTAAAAATGATATGTTGTTGGATGATACTAACAGCTATCCAAAGCCTAACAAATTTATATCTATTTCTCAAAAAGCTTCTAAAATAGGTAATTATTTTTTATTACTGTATTTTGTAAATTCTGCTTCTTTTCTCCTCCCTATAATGTAGTATAACTCTGTTTCTGACAAGAAATATAGCAATGCATTTTTGTTCTCAGTTTAACTAAGGCAAATGATTAAGCATATTTTACAGTTCTACCATAAAACTTTCATCTCCTCTGTGCTTTACAGAAGGACAACCTTCTGAAATGTGTTCAATGACTTTGTTTGCTGGCAGCTTAATAGCTTGACACTATAAAGCCCTGCTAAGCAGAGAAATTAATACCATTTCCTGCCCCCCCCCCTCCTTGCTTTTGGTGTCAAAGATAAATCCTGGTATTTTAATAAAAAATGATTAAATTGGCCAGTAAATGGGACTAGAAATCACCAGAGGTTGTGTTCCAAACCAGCAATATCTTGTGTTTGGTCCATTTAATCTTTGGTTAATGACTGATTAATTGCAACTTCACCTTTGTTTCCACTAGTAAAAACTGTGAAATATTTCTTAAATTATATTTTTTGACAAGTATTGAAAAATAAGCAGAGTCCATTTTTCTGTGTTTCATAACACATTAGAATGCTCCCTGGATCTTCTTAGGGAAGTGAAAGAGTGTCTGAAGAATTTTTTTTTATTTTTGAGTCTGTAATAGAGTAGAAAGAAGCTTGTTGGCTGCTTTTAGAAAGATTCCTGATGACTGTGATACATGTGGGAACAGGAATAAATATATAAACTGAATTAGCTTCTGATAAATCCCAAAAATGAAGTTTTGAAATGAAATGAAATGTGCAAGAAAAAATATTATTTTTTCTGTTCAGCGTTTTACAGTGATTAGAAATGAAGGTGGTAATGGATTTTCATATTTGGCTTTTATTATGAAGCTCGTAGATTATTACATTGTATGTAGCTTGTGAAACTGTTCTGTGCATTGATCCATTAATACTGTGGAAAAATTGTGTGTTAGAGCATTGTAATGTTTTAAAACAAAAAAAATGGGCAGGCATGAACTTTACTGAAATAGGAAGCAAGATGATCATGTAAGGGTAGGCAGTGAGACCTTTACTGCTGTTATTAATCTTTTCTGTATTTTGTGTGCATATATGTGCACGACAGGATGCAACTCAGCTAATTTTTATGACAAACAACTGGAGACTGTTTGCATGTGGTTCAAAGGATTTAATGTTTTTTTTTGCATATGGGCAGACGTTGTGTTTAAATGTGCTGCAGATAAATCTGAAATTCTGTGTGTTTGGATCCAGAGCAATGGGTATTATGTCAGAAATATTGAAAGGACAGCCAGAAAACTCGTTCTTTGGAACCTGCCAAGAGGATACTTCATGGAAAACTGATTGATGAACAAAACGGGTTGTGTAATAAGGCTATGAAGCCACTGATGTATTTATATGTCCTCCAACAAAAAAGGCAGGTCTGACCTTTTATTTTCTTTAGTGGCACATACCTGGACCTTATTTGGTTAGTAACCTGTGCTTTAACATGAGTAAGCAAAAATTTACGAGTCTTTTGTATGATCCTGGTGAAACACAGTTCCTTTTCTTTATTTATTTTCAGATTTATTTAAATCAATTAAGGTCAAGCTGCTAACGGCCACATTTAGTAATATGTAGGTAAATAATGTAAGCATTGGGGAAGCTTTGTCCTTAACTGTTTTGAGGGAACAGAGCTGTAGCCTGTGGTGCAATATACATGAAATCTAATGGATATATTCATATCAGTGTGACGTTAATAGCTTATCCAAATGAATGACTCAGTGGAAATGGGAAGAAACACTTTAACAAAGGGATATAACATATGTTGGCAAGAATTAATTCACTGAATTTGCAAATTCACGCTGTCCTAAAAATGCTTTTTGGCTACAATATCTAATAATCCAGTCCTTTACAACTCAGATGCTAACAAATAAATCATGTACTTACTTAAGCAAAATCATATATCATTGCATGCAAGAAAAAAAAAATTAAATTTGTGATTGCAGAAATTATACCTTTGCAGTAATTTCTACAGTGGATTTATTTTGGACTTTAAAAAAAAAATCTTATTTGTTGGCATAGGTTCCTAAAAATATCAAGCAGGATGTGCTGGACCTAGTTCTTATTTACTTTAACTTATTTTATGAAACTGGCTAAGCTGCTGACCCCTGAATGTTTTACATAGGTTTGCATGCAACTAGTAAGTTATTCTTAGTTAAAAATGCTTATAGTTAACTGAAAAAAAAAATTTAAAAGATATGAACAATTGGGAATAAGTACAATGTCACATGTTAAATGATATGCTTTACATTTGTCTATGATATAAATTTACTGATTCTTTCAAATAATAATATTTTCCAAAAACTGCTTAAAACCTATGACTTCAATAGCTATTCTAGCCATAGGACCTAGCAGATGAATGACTAAATAGAAAAGGTACTTTTAAAACTGTGCCTTAAGTCTTTCTCATTCTGAAATGTCTGATTACTTATAATTAGAATCAATTTGAAAGCAACTGATGTGCAATAAAAGTTGTTTTGCAAAAAATCGTCTTTTAAAATACATAATGACTGTGAATTGCAGCCATGTCTTATTTTGGTTTGACTTTTACTGAAATCTGGTTTGCAGTTTGCCAAACCTTTTCAAGGTTCACGGACCTACGTAAGTGTTGATATCCATCCTAGCTATTGTTAAAGATAGGTTGTTTAATGAAATTTGTCTAAGCATATCACACAGATGTATCTTGTTCTACTTTTTCCTGTTTTATTTCTGATCCGTAAAAGATCATAAATACAGCCTTGCTTGAATGTTAATTCTTACCAAAGTGCTTAATAATTCAGCTTGTAGGAGCTTTGCCAAATCAGGCCCTACATTTTCATCAGTTGCTTCAACGCTACCATTATCACAAATCACCACTAGGTGTCCTCCCCTTGTTGTTCAGCTTGTCGCCAACAGTACAAAAATACATGTGTCCATGATGTTGAGTCTTTATTGTTGCTTAAATAAAAAATATTGTAAAATAACACTGTGTTATCTGAACAACAGAAGACAAATCTTAATTCAGTAGCTTGCTATTTCTGTGGTAGGTGTACAGGTGACTTTTGTCCCCTGTAGAAAATAAACCACTTTTCATTTCCCTTACAGCCAGGTGAGAAGTCAAGGGGTTTTGTTCTCCTCTGGATCACTGGGATTTGTGTGGGAAGGGAGAGTCGATGAGTTAGGTGGCTACTTGCTAGAGTTGAATGAAAACACGAATCTTTACTGATTGGATTGTTAATGTTATTTTAACAGGACTAATCATAGAATCATAGAATGACCCAGGTTGGAAAGGACCTTAAAGATCATCTACCTCCAACCCCTCTGCCATGGGCAGGGATGCCACATGCTAGACCAGGTTGCCCAGAGCCACATCCAGCCTGGCATTGAACATTGCCAGGGATGGGGCATCCACAACCTCTCTGGGCAACCTGTTCCAGTGCCTAACCACCCTCTGGGTAAAGAACCTCCTTCTAATTTCTAGTCTACCTTTCCCCTCTTTCAGCTTATATCTGTTCCTCCTTGTCCTATTGCAATCTGACCAGCTGAAAGTCTCTCCCTGTCTATCTTATAGTTCCCCTTTAGGTACTGAAAGGCTGCTACAAGGTCCTCCTGAAGCCACCTCTTCTCCAGGCTGAACAACCCCAACTACCTCAGCCTATCCTCCTAGGAGAGGTGCTCTAGTCCTCTGATCATCTCTGTGGCCCTCCTCTGGACCCACTTGAACAGGTCCACATCTTTCTGATGCTGAGGACCCCAGAACTGGACACAGTACTCCAGGTGGGGCCTCACAAGAGCAGAGTAGAGGGACAGACTCACCTCCCTAGACCTGCTGATCATGCCTCTCCTGGTGCAGCCCAAGATGCCTACAATACATGGAGTTTTCCTATCAAGGATGGTGTTATGTAGTTTAAGTTTTTCTTAATTAATAGTTTCATGGAAATGGGAGGTGACATATTTTTGTTTTTCTTTCTTTTCATTCAATTTTAATTCCTGTCCTCCAAGGACATAGTTTAAAATAGATTTTCTAGGCTCCATAAAGTTGTGTGCAACAAAGCATACCAGTACAGGTTGAGTGACAATCTTGAAGTAAATTAGCTTAAAGTAGGACACACTTTTTTATTTCTTAGTACAGATACATCAATCATATATATGTTGTCTAGCCTATAAAGAATGATGGGAGGAAATTTGATAACTAACTCTGGGGGAAAGAAAATACGGAAGAGTCCACCTTCTCTTACACAGACACAGTCTGTGAATTCTGCAGCAGAGCATCTATATTGATGTCATCTGACTCCTTACCAGAGAAAATCCTTATTCCTGTCAGTTGCTACAGGAAAAAAAAATACAACAGAAAAACAAGTTTTGTGTTCTTGTGGATAGTCATGCTTGGAAAATGCCTCATGTATAAATTAGTGAATTTGCATTCTCCCATAAAGTAGGTGGCTAGGGTCAGGTTGAGTGGTTTGGTGAGAAACGCAGAAAGTAGTCACCTTTTTCCTTCCTCAATAAGTGTGCCCTAGCAGGACTAAGGAAATATACAAACCATGGAGAATTATTCACGTTGCTGTTTACTGTGCAGATACTTGCTTGTGTATATATATCCTACACCACTGACCTCCATTTTATGCTGGGCTATATCTCCAACAACTGCAAGGTTTGCTTGAGTCTTCCTCTTTTTTTTAAGTCTTCCCTACCAGATGAAGCTGCTGTCATGTGTGCTTGACATGCTGAGCAGCTCCACCTCTTGTGTGATCGAGAGGGAAAAAAAAACCTGGCTGTTTGCTTGGAGTTTAAATTACAAAATCTTAAGAGTGCTTCATGTTCAACATAGCTAGGTAGAACGCGAGCTCTCTATCTTCATCAGTGCACAGGTTTGATCAGCCCTGTTCCCAAGAGGGAATGCATTCCCTTTGTGCCTGTCCCTAGGAGGGGAGCATTGCTGGACCTGATACTCACTAACAAGGAGGGTCTAGTTGAAAAGGTAGAGGTTGAGGGCAACCTTGGCTGCAGCAATCATGAGATGGTAGAGTTCAGGATCTTGTGTGGTAGGAACAGAATACCTACTAGGATCACAATCCTAGACTTCAATAGGGTCAAATTTGATCTTTTCAAGAAATTGCTATGGGAAATCTCATGGGACAGGGTAGTAGAAGATAAAGGGACCCAAGAGAGTTGGTTAACATTCAAGGACCACTTCTTCCAAGCTCAAGATCAGAACATCCCAACATGTAGAAAATCGAGGAAGGGAGCCACGAGACCCGCATGGTTAAGCAGGGAACTGCTGGGCAAACTGCAGTGGTAGAAGAGAGTCTACAGGTCATGGAAGGAGGGGCTGGCCGCGTGGGAAGAGTACAAGACTGTTGTCAGAGGTTGTACGGAGGCAACTAGGAAAGCTAAGGCCTCTCTGGATTTAAACCTTGCAAGGGAGGTCAAGGACAATAGGAAGGGCTTCTTCAAATACATGGCAGGAAAAACTAATACTGGAGGCAATGTAGGTCCTCTGCTGAACGAGGAGGGTGCCTTGGTGACAGATGATCCAAAGAAGGTGGAGTTACTGAATGCTTTCTTTGTCTCTGTCTATACTGTTAGATACTGTCCTCAGGAGCCATAAATCCCTGGGTCCTGATGGGATGCATCCATGGGTGTTGAGGGAGCTGGCAGAAGTCATTGCCAAGAACTGCTTGAAAGAGTCTAGCGCAGAGCCACAAAGATGATTAAGGAGGTGGAACATCTTCCTTATGACGAAAGGCTGAGGGAGCTGGATCTCTTTAGCTTGCAGAAGAGGAGACTAAGGGGTGACCTCATGTCTGCTTTTAGGTATGTGAAGGGTGAGTGTCAGGAGGATAGAGTCAGGCTCTTCTCAGTGATGCCCAGTGACAAGATGAGGAGCAATGGCTGTAATCTGAAGCATAGGAAGTTCTGTGTGAATACACGTAGAAACTTTTTGGCAGTGAGGGTGCCAGAGCACTGGACCAGACTGCCCCGAGAGGCTGTGGAGTCTCGTTCTCTGGAGATATTCAAAACCCGCCTGGACATGCTTCTGTGTGACCTGTTCTAGGGAATCCTGCTCTGACAGAGGGTTGGACTAGGTGATCTTTCCAGGTCCCTTCCAACTCCTAACATTTTGTGATTCTGTGATACTAGACTCTTTCTTTCTCCACTTTAAATTAGAGAGTGTAAAGGCAGTTTCTTTGATACTGCTGAGGCTATTGATATTATATCTTGAAAGTGTAATTCTGCTTTACTGAATATAATTTGGTTATATAGGTAGAACTGAAATGATAGATGAGATAAATAAATATTACCTAAATGCAAAAATAAAGCAGTGTATAATATTAAAGAAATGTGAATTGAAACATTTTTCACAGAAGCAAAAATGACTCTCATAATGTATGGATATGCAAGTGTCAGTCCTGTTAAATTTTTCTTCTCCGTCATGTAGCTTAAAAGCCTATTGTATACATTTTACTAAATAGAGCACCTAATTCAATCTTTATGAAATTGATGGTGTTCTAAATAGAAAATTGTAATGGATCTCATTTAATGTAAATGGCACTGACATAGATAATGGAGTATGCTCTCAGGTTTTTATTTTTCGTTCTATTAAATTCTGTACAACAGAAGAAAAATACATGTAACTGATAGAGACAATTGGAAGGCATTATGATCTATGGTCTCCTAATAAAAGAATATTATATTCTATTCTACAGAAGAGAAATAGAAGTGCAATGTTATGTTCTATTTCTATTCTGAAAATGAACATCACTTTTGTAGAGGAGGCAATTGCTGAAATGCAAGCAAGACATATAGAGTATTCTGGTTTGTTTTTTTTTTTTTTAATTTCCTATTTAATACTCCATGCATAGTCACTTTCGTAGAAAGAATAATCCATGCTACCAAAAAAGTAAATAGCAAGTGCTAAAAGTGCAAGGCTTGTTGCTTCTTCTTTTTACCCCCTTTTAAAACTGTCTCTCAACGCTTAAGAGTAATTGTGTGACTATGATGCTTTCCCTAGGAGATGAACTGTGTAGAACATAGCCTGGGATTAGTTTCCCTGAAGTTAAATGTTGGAAGGTAATGCTTTTTTCTTTATATGAGTTTTGTCTGGCTTCTTTGGTAATAGGCCTGTTGCTGGGATAGTTGTAGACCCAAGAAGGTGGATTCTCTCCTGAAGTAACATTTGTAGGTAATGCTAGCCAACCAAAATGATCAGAAATGTGTCAGCCTGTCTTCGACACTTTTGTGGGTTTTTTGAAGTGTAATTTCTTGTTCATTATTTTTTAACCCATTTTGGAGGTAATTCCTTGTTTTGCGCTTGTGAGAGCTTGCACACATTAGTTCTGGCCGCATTTCTGGAAAAAAAAAGCCTTTTGTTTTTCTCTCCTATCTTTTAATGCAAGCAGAAAGCTCACTTGGCTTTCACAGGATAACTGATGACTACACCCCATATCAGGCAAGAGGGGAGATTGGGGATGTTCAGTCCTTTTGAGAGACAGAGCTACTGGCTGCTTGCCATATTGTCCTGCTCCCTCCCTGGACCTGAAGAGCCATCAGAGAGAGTGATTTGGGCAGCATCTGATCTGGATAGTGATTCACCATTCGAACACTGTGAATCCACAGAGTTCTTCATACTGTGCATGCACATGTTACAAGCTGCCTTTGGTTGCTGCAGTGATGATACAGAAGCAGAACCTGTGAATTGGATTTTTTAGGGTTTTTTCAATGCATTCTAATGCGGATGACAATTTTAGGGTTTGTTCTTTGCAGGCTAAGCACAATCCATTCAGGTATCTTCTCATTTTCAGCTTTGTATTAGTAATGACCGGTTGAGAATGGCTGTTATCACTTCTAAATTACTCAGCAACAGTAATTTAAGTAAAAGTTGTCTTCAGCTTGTCAATAATGCCTTGTTTTATCCTTCACCTCTGTGTTTGTTTGCATGATACCAACAGATCTTTGCATATAAAGAAATCAGTTGAATAAATACCGTCTTTCTGTCCACAGGTTTTGTCTTGGTATTCTCTTTGTGTAGTTTCTAGAGGAAGCTGTCTTTGGAAATTGTTAGGGATATGTTATGGCCATTTTATTCAGTCTTGAAAAAACTTTTAAAATAAATTTTTAGAAGATAAATTTAAAACTAGGTTGCTGGTTTACATGGTAAAATACATCCAGTTATCAATTGAAATTAGAGACCTGAAAACTGCTGCAGTAATATTTAATACAATATTTATTTATTTATTTATTTATTTATTTAAATAACAAGATGTCCTGTATTACAGGGCATCATAACTAATTGAAAGCTGAGGAACAAGGTAAACACAGGAAAGATAAATCGAAAAAGTGTACATTTAGAAACTGGGTATGAACAAATATAACCTTTCCCTAACATTTGGCTTGAAGGAGTATTTAATTTTTAAATTAAATGATTATCTGTTAAACTGTGGAAAGATAATTATTTTTCAAGTTGATATATTTCTATGTACTACTTTAAAGAGAAAGTTGTCTCTTGGTGTGAACAACTTTGTAAATAAAAAAAAAATAACAAACCCATCACTGCATTCTCTGGTTCTCATGTGGAAAGCAGAGTGCTGGTGAATTTCATGGGATTTTGTGGTAGAGCATTGCTTCAGTTATTTGAGAAAGGCTGAGAGATAAAAAAGGGAGATATCTGCAGAATTTGTACTGGGCTGTGCTGGGTAGGCTGTTCATGCACTGTTGCCATTATTTGTTCTTCTAGTCTGTCATCTTCCTTAGCACATCTGGACATTTTATTGAATAAAAACAGGACTGAAATTATACAGAATTCCCCATATGACAGTGGGTTGGGTAATACAATAAAAATACTTGGAATACTACTTGTTTAAGTAGGTTTCTGTTTTTATGGCTTCCACTGAGGACAATGGAATAGCAGTTTAATAGTTAATTAGGAACAATGTTCTGCTTTTTAAAGATAAATGGCCTGAATTAACCACTTAGGGAGTAAGATGCAACTGTATAAACCTGTTTAAGGAGAGAGCTGAGGAACAGAGATATCAGTGTAGGAATACCTTTCCACCTGCAAGTTTTACTTAATGAGCTATTTCTAATGAGTTTATTCCAAATAACCATGACATTATACCACATACGTAATGTATGATTTAAATATAGTTGTGACCTGAAAAGAACAACAGAATAATCTAATAATAACAGAGATTGTCAAAGCTGTGCTCCTTGCTTCCAAACAGAAATAAGGAATGTGATTGAACTGGTAGTCTCTCCTCACCATACTGCACTGGGAACATACTCTATTTCTCACTATTTGCATCTTTCTTAACCCACACTTGCTTTGACATAGCGTTTCCATGTGTCTGGGCTCATAGTGTTTTCATCTTCATTACTTACTATTTTCTTTAAACAGTTCTTTTTTTCCCAGCTTCTCTGCTTTCAGAACCAATACCAAGAAGCTTAAGTATACATTTGCTTTGCATTGGTATGGTGCCTTGTAGTTGCACTACCTTTCTTACCAGTAAATGTTGCAACTTGTTATTTATCTGCCAGGAACTGCAGCCAGGCAATGAGTTGGTTGTCAGTTCAGTCTTGGTTTTGTGTGACAAAATGGTATGAAACATTGGAGATCCTGCTTTGCATCCAAGTGGATGCTTCTAGGTGAGGAGCTGTGACAGTAGAGCCGTGTAGAGCAGGCGTATATTCTCACTGAATATGCACAGGAGAAACCATCTGTAAAAAAGCTGAAAGTGGCTGAATAGCTAATAATGATAAAACTGCTTTAATCTTGCCAGAACCCTTGTGCAGTTGGGCTGACTGTAGAAGAGTCAAGATGTAGAAGATGTAACTGTCAAGAAAAAAGTGAGAAAATAACCAAAATCGAAACAAGTGTGCACGTACATACTTATATAAATGTATCTGCAAGTGTGAATGTTACTACCAGCTTCTCTGTACCCCTGGATACAAACCTAAGAAAATGGTCCTATGTGCAATTTTTGTCTCTCCAGATTAATACTCCCTGCACCGTATGCTCAGTTTACCTTAAGTGACTGGCAGCATTAAAAAGCTCAGGGCAAACTATCTTTTATATCCCTAAAAACTGTATGCTTTACTGCTGATCTGATGCTTCTTTTCATACTTAGAAGATGGTGGCATACAAGATTTATGGCCAAAATCTGAACCTGAAGAGTGAATGTTGCTGTGCATCATTTAAAATGAATCTGTTTTTAAGAGTGCCTTCCTGTGGGATTGCCAAAGTACATTTTTGAAGAAAGTGTAGAAGTTTTTTTCAGGATGATCAGTTCTTCCCTCAACTAAAAACATGTCTTCATCTGTCTAAAAAATGACTTAGCATCCCACAAGAATTGTTTTCCAGCTAGAGAAATTTAGTATCAGATATATTTGAAGAAGGAAATGGGAGGTGGTGGGAGAAGACAATGGAAATGCAATTTTAACAGGCAATGGGTAAATTCTAGGACTGCTGTATTGTTTTGATCTATACAGGATGCTATCCTTGTGTCACAGCAGTTCCTATGCAGTCTGCTTCAGCCAAGTACAACTGCTCTTGAGGGTGAAAAAGTAATCTTGATAATTTTGGATTTTGCCTTTTGGAAACTCCTCCTTTTTAGATGTGTATGGATCCTTTGTGTATAGTAAACATGATATGAAAACCAGATGAAAATATGAACTCTTCAGCTACATTATAATTTTAAAACTCTATGTGTCTATATTGAACAATCTAGGTTGGAGCTAAGAACTGAAAATCATTGTGACAGTGCACTAGCATAAATTTGGGGCATTGTTTGTTACAGAGCATTATGAAAATCTATTTATTTGACCTTTCAGTTGTTTTCAGATTCTTCATCTACTGAATCAGTTTTTTTCTCATATTTTTGAACAAAGAAAAAGATGGTCAGTTAAATATTTGGTTTACAAATTCAGCACCGAAATGCAAATGGAATATCTAAAATGAAAACTTTTACTTCTTTATTAGTTATCTGTACAGAATTTTGTTTCTCCCCTCATTTAAACAGTTTTGAAACTTGTAGTCCCACGTAAGTCATGAAGATAGTCCTGTGGATTTCCTTCTACTTTCTCTAAAAGTTTCTTCTCTGGTATGAATAATATCAAGATGCTCTTTAAAAGTAGTGATTTTCTTATTCAGAATTAGAAAATTTAGCCCAGTAGTTGGATTCCCATCTGAGCAGTACAAAATAATTCCCCATCAATAAAAACTGTTATATTTTGCTGAGTCATGAAAGAGGTATAGCTGGATATATTTCAAGCCTGAATTTCAGAATTACTATACATGTTTGAGGAGTCTTTTTTTCCTTTAGTTCTCCTTTTTTAATCTTTTGACAGTAAGCTTTCTGGAGCAGCAGTGCATCTCCAGCTCTATGCTCCAGTGCTAAATATAATAAAAATATGTAATACATTATTAATCATTATGCATGCTAAACATAGGGAAGAAGAGAGGGGAGGAAAAGAAAATCTTCCAAGAGAAGGGGCAAGCATCCTCATGCCTATAAATGAGGTTTTTCTTTTTAAGTGGTACATCTTGTTAGCAGCTGCTGTCTAGAAAACCAGTATCCAAAAGCTTGTCTGTGTTATTTTCCAAGACTACCATTTTTAGTTTTAGCTATGTGAAAATTACACAAGTGGTATGATTGATGGTAATGCAGAACTCTGAATGACATCCATTACCTTGACATGCAGTTCGTGGCTGTAAACTGAAAACTCCATTTCTTTCTCCCTTAACTGTGTTCTTGTCATTGTAAATACTCAGCAGACTCAGTCCAATGGAAAAACAAAAACAAGACTGCTGGCACCTCCCTATAAAATATCTCTCTGAACTCTTAAGGGATAAAGTATATTCAATGTGGCTCCTACTTATCTGCTACATAATGCTTTTATTAATTTTAAGTAGAAAAGTTTTTATTTTATTACATTTTTATATTTGTTATTATGAAAAGAATGGCTGATCTTAACAGAAATCATATCTGGTCAGTTTCAGGTAGTTTAGGTTGCTAAGGAAACATCCTGGAAACCACAATGTCTAATATTTTCTCTCAAGACTTCTTGAAGACTCGGTAGCCTTCAGCTAGCCTTAGCTTAGGGTTTTTTTTTCCACGCTCCTTAACAGCCACCGTCTTTTAGTCTATGTTTATGTTTTCAGACTTCGTTTTTTTACTGGAATCTCCGTATTTGTAGGAATATTATTATAATGAAATAATTTAATTAATGAATAAATTATAAAGGAATTTTCTTGTTAGTCACCAAGCCTGGTAAATTTGTTCTAATTCTTGGATGTCCATCAATTTTTGGTTGTCTGAGCTGTTTAGGGCAATTTGGGACAGATGTAGAATCAGGTCTCTGGCTACCTAGCTGACTTCACAAGCTTCAGGCACATGCAGACCCTGTCAGGGGTAGGCAACAGCTGAGCTAGACTATTGTGATCACTGTACTTAGGACTAAAGTGTCACAAGTTTGGCATTTGCACTATTTCCCCTTTCTACTTCGATATATGCAAGATTTTACATGTGCAGTATTCCGATTGATCAGAAGAGCAAGTAGATACTATTATGGAGCCTGAAATTGTTCTTTTCACTGGAATATTTGTTTTTGAAAAGTTGATTTAGGAATACAGAGATATAAAGCTGATAAATATTTTTTAACATTTTCACATTTCTGATGCTTTACATGGATAAAGTTATCAAACTGTAATTTATTTTTAAATTGAGCTACAAATGTGCTCAACTGACCACAAGCTATTTTTTCCACACTGAGAAATATGCTCCCAGACATTTATCCTCCAACATCCCCCACCTATTGCTTTATGTCATGTAAGTGTCTTGGGAAGCCAGAAAACCTATGCTCTGTGCCCACAGGCAGTGTCTATGGAGTGTCTGAGCCTGTTACCACATTTCTAGCTATGAGTCTCTCAAGTCTGCTTCCATAGCTGAAGATGCAAAACATGAGAGGTTTTAGTAACAGTTTTTACTAAGTCTAGTACAAATAAGCATACCAAGAAGACTTATGCTTCAGTTCCTTTTCTTACAGTTGGAAACAAAAGAGAGAAACCAGTTTTCCAAACTTGTCATATTTGCTGGGTTAAACAGAGTATTTTTGCAAGCCACCCCAGATGAAAGCTGCAGAATGGAGAGTTGTTCCAATCATCAAGTTTATTCCCTGTTAATTCTTTCCCTCTTAGTAGCAATGTCATTTTATAAAATGAAACAAACCCAAGAAAGTCTGTGATATCATCCTACTAATGTCTTGATGAAAGAATGCAGCAGACCAGGAATCCATTCCCTCCTTAGTCTGAAGGGCTTCAGGCAGGGTTGGTGTAGGACAAAGTTTGCACTGGCTCGCTGCCCTGCCTGACCCGATTTGATTTCTTGTGCCAGACTGAGGGCCTAATGAAGCACATGTCTCTGTCCTCATGGTGGAAGCATTTGTACTGACAGAGAGGCGTGGTGGGTATATGTGGGTTTTGTGGAATGACCATTTCATGCCACATACAGAAAGGGCAGTGCCTCAGCCCTGACATTTCCCATCGATTAGCTGTCAGCAGATCCACACTCCCTGTTATGACTCTTAACAGCACCATTTCTCTCCAAAAATTGGGCAGGGAGCCCAGATACCCATTAAGCACTGGAAAGCAAACACTTCAAAAAGATGCCATCTTAGACTTGGCTATTAGAGCAATTCTCAAGCTCCTTCTCAGTGATAATGTTGTGAATTTACTTGTGTACAGAGGAAATAAGGTGTATAACCCGGAGCAAATGAAAAGGTGAAGCCAATTCAGTTTTATCTTGTAGCACTTTGAATTCAGCGATCGGTCTGTTTATCTCAACTGAGTTCAGGGAGGTTGCCTGGGGAAAACAGAGAATTTTCCATGTTACTGATGGAAAGTCTGGATTCTCCTGAAGACTTACCTTCTTGACCTGTTTCATTTGTTTGCTAGAGGAAAAGTAGATATGTCTGCTGAAAAGCAGTTTTAAAATGTGAACAGAAGAACAAACCTATCCTTTTTCAGTTTTTCAAGTTGTTCTTCATTTTAAGTGTAAAGCATATAACTGGCATAGTCTCTTCCACTTCTCAGAGTGTGCTAGACGAAGGATGCTGCTGGCATTCAGTTACCTTAGATGATGTTCTCGGAGTATTTCTAAAGAAGAAGGAAAGGAATGATTAAGTAGTATTCCTCTTCATTATGATTTCATGGCAGATCAAGTATTTGTACTTGAAAAACAGAGTTATGTATTCTGTGTTATGCACTTTGAAAGAATTATCATAGAATTATGAGGAAGAATGGTTCATCAGCCCACTAATATTAGTTGATAAATACTACTAAGTAAAACAAAATAAATTATAATAACTCTTAAATGGATAGAGGCATTTCAAAATCATCAGATGATTTGGCCATTACTAGACTTTCAATGTTCTACTTTGTCTATTTTAAGAAAAAAATATTATTTCTACCAATGAAAAAACCCACATTTTAATAAGCCTTTTATCATTCAGTTCTCAATGTTAAGTTTTAAGATAAAAGATAAAAAAGCATGTCTCTGTAGGAGCTTGCTAACTTAATCTACCTTGTGGTTGCAAGTGTGAAGAGATAAAATAATGGTAATTGAAAAATTTTAACAGGTGGTCTAGCACTGACAGATCTGCAGCCCTGATCAAGTACCAAAATCAGTATCAAAAGAAACAGTGAGCCAAAAAGGCTCAGAAAAATGTAGTAAAAGCTAAGGTAAAAATCTGCATAATTTTAGAGCAATGCGTGACATGGCATATCTTTTTTTTTACACCATTCTTCAAAATGTATTTCTACCCTAAATAACAACTTTGTAATTCATAGTACTGTCTTTACTGGCATGTAAAAGTACTGCATTCTGCCTTTTAGTCATGCTAGGTGCACCAGCACCAGTAAATCCTGCTATTCTATCTCATTTAAGTTAATATTCACTGTTTACGTCTTCTTTCAACTGTTTCAAAAGCAGTTTCTATTGTGTTGTGGTTATGCACTTCTCTTGTGACCTTGGGTAATTTCACCTGTACCATGCACCATTAACAACTTTTAAGATTTTTTTTTTTCCTAAAAAAATAACATCTGATCAGGTTTCCTGATTTGCTGCATCTTTCCTTTGTTCCTTGAAGGAATGAAATGTATGAGTTATCTCAAAGTGGACTTCCAAATCTAAGATTCCTAATCTAAGATTCCAAATCTAAGATTCCTAAAATAAGTAGGCAGCTGAAGATTCCCCTTCCTTCACAGCCGCTTATTTGCTGTGGTGTCCTTGACATATAAAAATGCATTGTAAGGTGCAAGATTATACTGTCCCATCTCAGCCAGTTCTTAGACAGTCAGCACTTTTTAAATTAGGAACAAGTTGGGGTTTGGTATTGTCAGGATAATGCAGGTTGGTTTATAATCTTGGCAGAGCTGATAGCAGTCCAGAATGATATTTAATACATACCAATGCTTACATTTAGTTGTTGTCAGTGATTTCCTCATTGCACCATTCTTCAACAAAGAATTACAAATTCACTTTGTACTATGTCTTTTAGATATGCTATTGATAATAGGTTGTGAGACTCAGCAGTGGCCAGAAAGAATCACTAAAATCTTTTTCTCTTTGGTGCAGATTAGCTATCACAGATCCTTGATCCATCAATATTCACACATGTGTATCCTTTTATCCTATTTATTCCTGTAAGATCAATGGAGCAGGTCTTTAAGAACTTGAATGGGCTGTTAGAGATGAGCCCCTTTTGATGCTCTGCTAGTCTTACTCCCTTGTGCCTGCGCCAAGCCCACTGTTAAATGTACCCCGTATCTACTATGGATTTGAGACTGCTGCAGTTCTTAGGAAAGTAGATTTATATTCTGCAGCATTTGAGTGCATCTGGTTGGAAATGGTTATATGCCTTGCAGATCAGCTATTCCTTTCTGTTAATGTTTCTGTGAGCACTGTTTAATGCTAGCCAATTCAATATTGTTTCTTAAGTCCTATTTTTTAAGCTACTTAGAAGTGATTTCTTCAATATTTTTAGGTTTTTTCCCCCGAAGTAATATGTAACATAAATTGTCTTACTGTGGTATTGTTTCGTATTACTAATTGTTAAAGACCTTCTAAAGAAATGCAAGTTTCATTTATGTTCGGTTCTGGGGAGCATTGTTATTTCCTACAGTTTTCATTTTGGAACATTTGACAGACTTTTAGATTGCAGGGCTGAAACATGAAATACTTTGATGACAATTTGAAGGCTTGAATTTGAATACAGGAAATTCTAAACAGAAGATAGGCTTCTGGTTTTTTAATAACATGTATTTCTGAGGAGACATATCACCTACCATGTACTATTTCAGAAAGCGCTTTTTTTCAGAGTTTTCAAACACAAATAAGTTTTGTTGGATCTGAGTTCTTTTTTTTCTTTGTAACTGCTTAAATTCAGTGATTCTCTGTGTTCAAGACACAACTATAAGGGAATGCCACGAATAAGTATATAGGGACAGAGGAGACTGGAGACTTCCCTGGGGGGGGTGTCTGCTGTAAAACCTCCTCCTAGAATGAGTGAGCACCAGAATTTCCTTTAAGGTGCTTCATGATAGAGATTTTTCCTTTCAGTTCATGAGTGATACAGAAATAATGAAAAATGCAACTGTGCTGGGTAGCTGTAGGGCCAGCGAGCTTCAATGTCTTGGAGAAAGGTATTTAAAATTAATATTTTCAGTCTGTAATGAATGGTGTATGTCACTCATATAACTTGTTAGGGCTGGATGCTATTTAGTCCACCTTGTTGCTTTCTTTGGGAGAAGGTGTGGTCCCAAAAAGGGGTTCTTCATCTGCTTTGCAAAGACCAGCTGACACAGCAGGTCTGGCATCTCCTTACTATTATATCTGCACTGGGTTGTGATTTTGGCCCTACAGCATATCTCTTAACACTGCATATCAGAACATCGTCTCCCATGTGAGTTCCTTCATGTACTTCTTAAAAAGGACTTCCATCATTTTGGCTGTGGTGAGAAATGGCTGATTTGAAGTTATCTACCATGCTTCCATATTCTTCGACTGTTTCAGCCTTTCTGCCAGTTGATCCTCCTTCCACAAATACTGGGGAGGTTTCATGCTGATTGTTCTGCTGGGTATCAGGGTCCAATTACCTGGTTATGCAAGGCAACTCTTTTTGCAGCTAAGTCAGCTTTCCTGTTTCCTTGAATGATTTCTCCCTTCCCTTTCTGATGGGCTCTGCTGTGGATTACTGCTACTTTGGCTGTAATACTGCATGGAGTAATTTTAGCATCTCTTGCCCAAACTTTATACTACTTGCCTGGGAGTTTAGTAGTCCTTGTTCCTTCCAAATAGCTTCCTGACCATGTACAACCCCAAAGACATATTTAGAGTTGGTGTAAATACTAACTCTTTGATCCCTCCCAATTGCAGGGGCCCTTGTAAGGGCAATAATTTCTACCTTCTATGCTGAGGTGTTCCAAGGTAGAGGCATGATTTCTATTTCCTCCTAAACAGTTCACTAACGACTAACTAGTGTTTTCTCCTCCTTCTTGATACATGGCATTAGCAAGTCACCTCTCAACCCACACTTTTTCTGAATATCAGGTTTTCTGTACAAAGTCATAAAAGCATCAACATACAGAATTTCATCCCATTTCCCAAGCTGATGGGAGAACAAAATTAATTGTGATATGGTATTAATTTGCAGAGATCTATTTTCTGTCCATTATTGACCATCATCAAATTTATAAGTTGTCCACCATTGATTATAGTGTCTTTTGATTTTACATTTAGTTTTCAGATACTCCCCCAGGCATTTCCAGTTCTTTACAATACAACCCAGAGGTCTACAGGGAGTAATTCTCTTTGTCAGGAAAGGTAATCATAGAATCATAGAATGGCTTGGGCTGGAAAGGATCTTAAATATTATCTGGTTCCAGCCCCTGTGCCATGGCCAGGTACGCCACCCACTACACCAGGTTGCCTACAGCTCCATCCAACCTGACCTTGAGCACTTCCATGAATAAGGTATCCACATCTTCCGTGGGTAACATGTTCCAGTGCCTTCTCAGTAAGATTTTTCTTCCTAACATCTAAGCTAAACCTTCCCTCTTTCAATTTCAAATCATTCCCCTTTGTCCTATCACTATCTGCCTATGTGAAACATCCTTCTCCCTCTTTTTTGTTAAGTTCCCTTTAAATATGGAAAGGCCACATTAAGATCTCAGCCTTCCCTTCTCCAGGCTGAACAACCCCTGATCTTTCAGACTGCCTTCAGCAGGGAAATGCTTCAACCCTCTCATCATCTTTGTGGCCCTCATCTGGACCCATTCTAAAAGGTCCATGTCTATCTTGTGCTGAGGACCCCACACCTGGAGACAGTAATCTTTTCTGTTATTACCAAGCACTTAACACGTGACTTTTCTCACACTTGGCTGTGATTTTCCTATGTCAGCAAAGGTATACTTATAGGATCATAGGATTGTTAGAGTTGGAAGGGACCTCAAAGATCATCCAGTTCCACCCCCCTGCCTGGCAGGGACACCATTCACTAGATCAGGTTACCCAAGGCCACATCAAGCCTTGTCTTAAAAGCTTCCAGGCATGAGGCTTCCACGACCTCTCTGGGCAACCTGTTCCACTGCCTAGCCACCCTCATAGTGAAGAACTTCCTCCTAATATCTAGCCTAAAACTACCCTCCTCTAGCTTTACACCCATTTCCCCTCATTCTGTCACTGTCTGACCTCCTAAAAAGTCCCTCGACAGCTTTCTTGTAGGCCCCCTTCAGACACTGGAAGGCTACAATAAGGTCTCCTCAGAGCCTTCTCCTCTGCAGACTGAACAATCCC
>VWZX01006740.1:26523-58769 GCA_013399015.1 Galbula dea
CCTGATCTTCACTTATCACGGGCAGTTCCACCTTCCCGCCCCTGCCATTATCTTCTTTGACTTTGGTGGTGTGGCGGGAGCCCTCACCAGTGAAGACTGAAGTAAAGCAGGTATTGAGAAGTTCAGCCTTCTCCATGTCGTCCGTCACCAGTTCTCCCGTTTCTTTTCTGAGGGGGCCCACACCTTCCCTAGTCTTCCTATTTCCATTAATATATTTGTAGAAATGTTTACTATTCCCCTTGATTTCCCTGGCTAGATTTAACTCCCACTGAGCTTTAGCATTCCTAACCAATTCCCTTGCTCTCCTGACAGCTTCCCTATATGCCCCCCATTCTAGTTGACCCTTCTTCCACTTCTTATGTAGAATCATTTTATGAGTCAGCATGTCCAGGAGCATCTTGTTCATTCAGGCAGGTCTCCTAGCATTTTTCCCTGCCTTTCTCTTAGTCGGGATACATAGCTCCTTTTCTCATTCCCCATGTTATCAAGTCTCTACATGTGAAAGAAGTTTTAATATTCTGTGGAATTAACTGAACATGGTACCCATCAATCTTGGAATGCACCCCTCTTTCACCCTTGCACAAATATCTCTTCTGGGCGTTGCGCCTTTGAGTCACTCACTGCCCCAACACTGGAGAGGATCTAGAGGAGTCCCTGATCAATTGGTCAGTGTGTGCTGGAGTTCTGTCCAGTTCTAATCTCTACTGTTAGGGTAAGTAAGGCAATCCATGCAAGGACTTTTGGCTGTCCTATCTGGGTCACCAAAATGTAGTCCCAAAGCGACCCTTCACCCCTTGTGCAAAGACCAACTGACACACAGACTCAAAATATTTGCTTTATTCCTATTCTGTGCAGAAAAGGGTGCTAGGTGATATAGATACTGCTTTTAATTACTGTGTCTTGTTTCTGATTATTTTAACCTTTGAGGTCATCCCAACCTTTGGTCTTAAGGGACTTCCATTCTTGTAATCCTGGTTTGAAACCAGTTCATTATAAGCTTATTCAGCTTAAGTGTTTTTAACTCTATTCTTCCAACATCAAATGCAGTCAGGAGGCTACTGCAATCAGTGAAGAGAAAATTCCAGTGTTAAACTATTGAATATTCCTTACCCACTAGTGGGGATTTTCTTTTCTTGTTCAGCTGTCTTTCTGTACCGCAGACAATTCCAGTAACAGCAGTAGCAATGTCTGACCTTGTATTGTAACATACCCAAGTGGCATGCCAATCTTGCCTTCATTTTGGTAGTGCTAAGAATCTGAGATAATTAGAGCTGGCATTTTCTGCAAATGTGAGCTTTCAAAACAGAATGACAATTCATGATTGCTAAAAATAATAATAATTTAGAAAATTGTGATGCTACCTATGACAGCTCTTCAGTGAGAAAAAACCTCAGATCTGAATATTTTTCATCAAAGCAGGGGGAGAGAGAATGACAGGTGTCAAAAGGAAAAATGTTAAGTAAAAGAGGTAAGTAATCTAGAGCACAGGAGAATCAGATAAAGTCTTTGCCCAGCTGTGTTCCTATACTCCCTAGTGAGTGGTCCAAATTATCATATGAATACCTTCTACCTTTTTGTTCTGTTGCAGCAGTTCCATTTTGTCCATAAGGCAACTACTTAGGAAATAATTAATTGATTCCTTACCTCAGGTATGTGGCATGGCCTTCAGGCTGTGCAGTGAAAAATACTTTCCTATTTGTTCTTACTTACATTGCAAATATGTCTTATGTATCTTATGGTGCACACAGAAATGTCTATACTTTTTCTGAAGCTGTAGAGGAGAATTTGTAGAAGTTAGAATGGAGTGAATCTTTTATGCCCATTTGTAAAGATAAGCAGATGTTATGCTGCATTTTATTTCAAAATTTCAGTATCAAATTAAAACTAGTAAGTTTGATAATTTTTTACATTTTATTTCCCTTGAAAATTAACTTTTCTCCATTTTCCTTCCTGAGCCTTGTCAGTTGTCACATTATTCTAAGATGTGTATAACCACTGGTGACAGAATAGGTGGAAGCAGTTGCTTTTGAAGTGTCAGTGCTGGCAGCTCATGAAAAGATAGTATTAACAGTATTAGAGAACAGCTGCTTATTGCTGAGAAAATGCTTGAGCCCAATGCACTGTTTCTACTATTACTCAACTCTGTAAAGTGACCAGACTTTTTGATAAAAGTTGTAATGGAATGTTTGCTTACTAATAGCCCATCATAACATAGCGTGTTGATGTTCTGATAAATTTAATCATTGTATTTTTAGAAGAGTTCCATTGAGCTTGATATCATTAGATTGCTGATACAAAGAAGATATAGAGGATAACTAATTTGTAACTTGGAAAAGTCAGAAAAGAGTCCATCTGCTTTCTTCAGCCTGCAGCTAGAGAAAACAAACAGGAGACTTACTTTAACCACTTTTACTGAGAAATGTGTCTTTTATCATAAAAATAACAGGACACAGAACCATCATCCTTACAGAAGCTCTGACTATTCTGCTTTCCTTTTTTCTTTCCCTCTCCACTTTCCAATTATTACTGCCGTGTATTTTTTTTCTTTTATTTTTCTCCCTCATTATAGGAGACAATGTTATTTTGTTAGCTTGAGGCTTATTTTATCATTTATAAGATCAAAGGTAGTTTTGCTAGCTTGGAAAAATAAATTAGTAATTTTTTTAAATTTTTATTTCTCTACAGGGGAAAGTCATATGTATGTTGTGTGTAAATGTTCTTGTAGGTCTAGAGTCCAATATAACCATGAGGAAAGACAATGTGGGAACAATTTATTTATGACTCTCTAATATTGATTTCCTAATGCAGATTTGTGATTATTTATTAGTTCAATGCACTCTGAATGAAGTTAATAATGTTCATTTTGGGGTTTTTTTGGTTTTGTTTTTAATTTATTTTGTTTGGGTTTTCTTTGGTTTTGTTTTTGTTTTTTGTTTAGAGAATGATGGCAAAGAAACCTCAATGAATATAAGACCATAATTTTATATGTTCAGGATATGAATTTAAGAGAAAGCAGCTACAACTGCGTGACAGTCTTTTGTTCAGCAGTTCTGTTTTGTGAAGGATTTTGTGATTTTTACATTTTTTCATCCTTATTAATTCATTAAAAAAGAAGATGTGGTAATATCAACTATAAAACCAGGAAGAATCAAGAACAATATTCTTCAGTCAAGCTAGAATATTTTAGCTTGATAAAATCAAAACATTTTATTTCATCTTTGTTTTTCATTTGCATTTTTCTATAGAGTTGTTATTATTTTAGTTTTATGTGAAAGTCAAGATATTTCAACATTGTCATCTCTTTTAACTTCCTCATTGATCCTCCTCTGGAATGTGATGAAAGAAGTGGTGTTCTTTCATTTCCAAAGAAATGTGTTTCCCAATACTTTTAGGGGTTTTTTTGTGAGATCTACTACTGAGCCTCATAAAACCGTAACAGATTTTTATGCAGACTAAGATTGGTAACTGTTTGCTGAAATGTAGTCACTCATTTTCAGGAACAGATAAAACCGTTATACTGCCTGGAACACTTTTGATGCTGTCTGACTTCTACTTTTCAATTACAACATACATTATTTAATACTTATATCATCTTACAGTCTATATACCTTCTCAGGTCTTTGCAACAGTAAAAAGCTAATAATATGGAAGGCAAAAATTACCATAGAAATTTTATTTAGGGAGAACTTGTGATGCCCAATATATGCTATTAATTGTGCTAAGGAATTTGTTTCACAAAAGGATTCAACACTGTCCTAAAAAAGCTGTGCCCCCAAATGCATGTATTCACCTTGAATTACCAGATGTGGCTGCGTAAATACTATGAAACACAGAGATGAGTGTACTCGAGGACTACATCTTCCTTCTAAGGAAAGGCTGAGGGAGATGGGTCTCTTTAGCTTGGAGGAGACTAAGGGGTGACATCATCTATGCTTTTAAATATGTGAAGGGTGAGTGTCAGGAGGTCAGGCTCTTCTTGGTGAAGCACTGTGACAGGACAAGGGGCAATGGCTGCAATTTGAAGCCTAGAAAGTTCTGTGTAAACACAAGAAAAAAACTTTTCCCAGTGAGAGTACCAGAGCACTGGAACAGACTGCTCTGAGAGGTTGTGGAGTCTCCTTCTCTGGAGATATTCAAAACCCATCTGGACACGCTTCTGTGTGACCTGGTCTAGGAAATCTTGCTGTGGCAGGGAGGTTGGACTAGATGATCTCTTGAGGTCCCTTCCAACTCCTAACATTTTCTGATTCTGTGTGACTCTGCCATTCAATACTGTCTTTACTGTAGTGATTCAGGCATACACACTGTGGAGCAGAGTAGCAGGTCTTTTAGGCTGAAAGAGAGGCCCACCTCTGTAGTCATGAAGTAGTCAATTTACTAAACTGTTATATAAAAGCCATTTATATTGTTATTAAAACCAGTGCCACAAATAGTCCCTTACTAATTCTGTGAGGCATTGACTCCTGATGTTTTGTATTAACCTGCTTTGAGAAGACCTACCAAAGTGGCCATCAGAGAATTATGAGAAGGAATTGATAGCATTTATTTAAAATACTTGAACCTTTTCAAGTTGAAAGTCATCATTAAGCTGCATGCACTGTCACAAAACCTTACATATGTTGATGTCTTATTATCACCTTCAAAGAACCTAAGGAAATAGGCAGCAGCTTTAGTGAGTCTTTGTCCATCATAAATTTATATGACAGTTTAGGTTTTATATCATGTCCATAAGCATACTGAATTTAATTTAATTTATAGTAACAACAACCCTGCCACCACATGACTGTGTGGTATTTCTGGAGCATGCTAGAAAATGCTCTCTGCTGTTAGTTTTGGTTTGATGGCACTGAAAATGATGTAATGTTAGAAAACTTAAGTATATGTTTAGTTAAGGGTGAATTATGCATTTATTAAGCCACTGTGCTTTAAATTTAGTAATTTTCTACTTTTCCATATTCTGCTTGACACTAGATGTCAACAATAACAAATTATTTTAGATTGTCCTTTAAATTACATTTCTGTACACTTTTTTGGTGTGGAACAGGAGGTCATAGCATTGTGTGATCTACTGTTGACTCATCTCTCAGCTACATTTTGCCCAAGCTCCACTGATGAGACATCACTCTTTACCAGGAGACTCTGGGCTGTGGGCCAGAATGGAAGTATATTTTCTTTTGCTTATAACTGTTAAGAGTTAGTAAGAGAGGGTAAGCCTATTTGACTGCACCTGTAGAGAGTTTTTGTAAAATGGAGCAATTATTGGTTGTAAGATTTTTTTTAGTAGTCAATACTCATTTAACTTTGCACTCCATTCACTTCTTTGAGCTGCTAAACTAATCCTGAAATGTGGTAACTAAAGACTGGTATTTTCTAATTAATAACATGGAAGCTGTTCATGAAGATAGCAACATGAAAGCTTTGGGGAAAATACGTTGTCCTGATTTCTCCACAGTAAGCAATTTGGTATTGTTAGACATTTATTAAATATGGCAAAATTTTATCACATCCTTTACTTGGAATTACTTCATCATTTGTCAGATTTCCAATAAAAGGAATAAAATCCATGTGTTTTGATCTTGTGGAGAAGCAGGTGAAATGGATATGAATAAACTAAACATACTCATCAGTATTTTTATAAATGTAACTGAAAAGTTACATTGGCTCATTAAGAGACATTGGAGTGAATCATTTTAACTAGTTTTAGTATTGCCTGACTAAAATGGTTAAGCAAAATCTAAGCCCTCAAATGATTACATTTTAGCCTAATAATGAATTTAAACACAGTATTACAAGATTGGAAGATGAAAAAGAGCTAATATCACAAGCAGTAGAGTTAAATTGCAAGAGCAAACAACAAAGACTTCAGTTTTCATATTATAGTGGGTATTGCAATCTATGCCCTTTTCTCAGCTAAGTAGGACAAAAACATTCACGTTACACAATCCATTGACAGGTTCTTAAGACATCTTGCATCAAATGGCATTCTGTATTTATTCATTAATTGCACTATAGTGTGACCTTAAATACTTTATTTGTTGTTGGAAGTCACATCGTTTCAGATGCAGCAGGAGCCTGACCAAGGTTCTTAGCTGCTACAGACATAAATAGAGAGTATCCTATTGGCTTGATTTAATTCACTGTAAAGGAACTGTTTTAATACATCCAAACTTTTTCCCTAAAGTATTTATGGCATTTCTATTTATATGTGGTATTATAGGCTTGACTGAACATATCAACTCTAGTAAAAATTACTAATTACAAGCAAAACTAAATAAACGAAGCATAATTATAAAAGAGTACAAAACTATTAACAGAAAGCATATCTCAATGTACCAGCAGCTGAAATACATGTGTCCTGATAATTTTACTTGTGGAGTCAATGGAATGGCACTGATAAGGCTTATTGCCTCTCAGAGGAAATAGAGAAATTTTGTACTCATTGTAGACACATTTTTAATAAGAAGTAAGAAGCACAAGCTGAGGTTCCAGGAACATCTTTGAACAGCACCAGTAATTTACTCTGGTTCAGAGGGTTTTTCCTACCAATGCTCTGCTTCACTAGTGTGTCAAAAAAATGTACTCTTCTGTTTTTCTAGACTAACAACGCAAGAAACGTAAGAAATGTGACTGCAACTATTCATTTACTTTCAACCAGGAACAACTGTCGTTTTCTTAGAAGAGAGAAATAAAAGGAAAAGGAAAAGTAGGTGTCATTTTGTAGGCAAAAGTGTTTTATTAGGTTAGTCTGTCTACCGTGTCTAATCTATGACACATTAGAATTTACAAAATTAAGCTACTGATATTTTTTGTAACTACTCAAATAGTGCAGGCTCCATTTAGAATACATGAATGCATAAAATTTGTCTCAAAATTTTGCTGAATTGTGTCACTTTTCATAGTATATGCACTGAGTTTGCTTTTGTTAATATTTCAAATCACATGCAAACATGCTACTGGTGTGGATTTTGCACTTGCTGCTGACATAGTTTTTGAACAACAAGTATATGACTCTAAAACATACATGATTCTATTCTAAGAAAGGAAACATTTTTATGATTTTGAAAGTAGCCATAATTAATTTTCTAAACAACGTGGAGTTTATAATTTAAAAAGGCAAGGAATATGCTTTTAAATATCATGGGAAAAAGCTTTGCAAGACAGAGAGAGTGCTTCATGGGGTCACAGTGCCTTAGTAGCAGTAGAGTACATTTCTAAGTTACACAGCTATAAATTACTTCCATCCTTACCCTTGTGTTGTTATATAGTGGTCTGTTACTATCTCAGATACATTTTATTAGAAACCCTCTTTTCAATTGCAGTAATTCATGGATTCCTTGCTTCCTCAAGTTAATGAAGCGAATTCTAGATTTTCTAATTTCCTTATCTGAAAATTATTCCAGAAGTGCTAGATTCCATATTTAATGCCTGACTGTTCTTGGTTACACTATAGAACAAATTTGGAATTACAAATATACACAGCTAATAGATGAGATGGGGCCTGCTGTTGTTTGATGAACAGTGTAAGCATGTCTGCTTGCTTATGATTCTGATATGGAGATTAGTTGATTTTTCTTCTAGATTGTTATTAAGCAGTCAGAACTAATTTTCCGTGTTCCCTATCTACGCAGCATTTTTCTGAATTATTGATGAGAAAGTGTTTGCTGGATTATTTTTGAAGGCAATTATTCATTTACTGGAACAGAAGGTGAAGCTGGTCTTCAAATTTCAGCTGATTTTGACTGAACAAATTATGTGCTCAGGTGTTCCCTGGCCAGAAAAAAAAATCAGTCATATTTCTGGTGTTTCCAGCTATAAATAACAATACTGTTTTCTAGTGTTCTCTAGTGTGAATTGAAAATGCCCTGTTTTGGCAAATTATCCCTGCAATGCAAAGAGATTGCTGTGAATAGAAGTGAAATGAATTTGATGGAAAAGCAATGTTAATATTTCCTAAAATTATTTCTCAGTATTCACTTGCTAATACACATAATGTTCGTTCTACAGCCATTCCTTTGTACTTGTCTTTTTAATCCCTGTGACACTACATTAATGTTGCCACTTCACTAACTTTTTTAGAACTACTTCAGGTTTTGAAATTGTAAATGAAAAAACCCAAACAAACCCTACTTCCAGTATCCCTACTCTTCCTCCTTTCCAAAGTGCTTTTTGACAAGGGTACTTAGAGGGATACTGTCATAATCTTTGCTTCTCTTGCTGCAGCATCATACCCTGAAAGCATGTGGGCTATAGTGCCAAGGATACTATTGCAAAGATGGCACAAGGCAATTGGGGGAAAACAAAGACAATCTGTGCCTTGAAAACTACTGGAAGTACTGGAGGGCTCCCAGGTTTCCAGGAACAGGATAATTTCCATCTTCTATTCTGCTTTGACTCCATTTCCCTGGCAGTTTTTAGTTTCTTTCTAATTTGTGTGTGCAAGCAGAAACCTGAGCCTCCACTGACTTTGCTTAATTTCATGTTTTATTGCTGACTTATCACTCTGGCTCACCTTTAGTCTGGGAAGCCCAGTTTAGTCATTTATTCTGCCTCATCTAAATTTTAGATTTTGAATTCTGTGGAGCAGGGACTGTTTTATTGTGCTGTCTGTAGAATACCAGCACAGTTGTGTATTGGTGTTCAGGTGGGGTTTGCAGGGACTATTCTAGTAAAATTAATAACTGCTATTAATAACTAGATCTACGTTCCAATAGCTTACTGAGATATCACTGTGGCCTCCAAGGTTAATAGTTGTTACTGTTTATCTTCTGTTTCTCTACATGCCTAGAGGCTCAAGCCAAGATCAAAGTGTATGGACACGTGGGATAAAACTCATCTGATGAAATGTAGATGTCTACTTCTCGGAAACCTTGTATAAAATTATGATAGTGAAATGATTAAGATTTTGCTGTTTGCCCATTGTCAAAGTCAGTACTGTTCATCTTCTGGTCTGGTGGGAGTTGTGGGATTTTTTTGTTTTGGTTTGGTTTTTTTAAATAGATGTAACCTCTATCTGCTTTTCACATGAACATTTGCTTTAATTTAGTTATTTCTGAAAGAAAAATAACAAAGTGGATATTTGAAATCCAGCCATGTGAATAGTGTAATCACTGAAGAATCAGAGAATCACAGAAATTTTTGGGTTGGAAGAGACCTTAAAGATCATTTAATTCTAACTGCCCTGCCATGGGCAGGAACACCTTCCACTAAATAAGGTTGCTCACAGCCTCATCCAGCCTGGCCTACAACACTTCCAGGGACAGGGCATCCACAAGTTCTGTGGGAAACCTGTTTCAGTGTCACACTACCTTCACAGTAAAGAATTTCTTCCTAATATCTAACTTAAATCTACTCTCTTTCAGTTTAAAACCACTAGCCCTCATCCTACCAGTACACTCCTTAATAAAATGTCCCTCCTCATCTGTCCTGTATGCCTTCTTTAAGTACTGTACGGCCGCTTTAAGATCTCCTCAGACCCTTCTCTTCTCAGGCTGAACAACACCAGCTGTCTCAGCCTGCCCTCACAAGGGAGGTGCTGCAGCCCCTGGATCATTTTTGTGGCCCTCTACACCTGCTCAAGCAGGTCCATCTCTTTTCTGGGCTGAGGACTCCAGAGCTGTACATGGTACTATAGGTGGGTTCTCATGTGGGCAAAGTACAATGGGAGAATCACCTCCATCAACCTGCTGGCCACCCTTTTTCCACCCTTTTTTTTGATGCAGCCCAGTATGCAGTTGTCTTTTTCGGCTGCCAGCACACATTGCTGCCTCATACTCAGTTTTACATCCACCAAGAACCCAAAGTCCTTCTCCTCAAGTGTACTGTCAAACCACTCATCACCCTGTCTATATTTGTGCCCGGTATTGCCCCAACCCAGCTGCAGGATCTTGCACTTGGCTTTGTTAAACTTCATGAGGCATGGATGGGCCCACCACCCAGGCCTGTCAACGTCCGTCTGGGTGGAATCCCTTCCCTATAGCGTGTCAACTGCACTGCACAGCTTGGTATCTTTGGCAAACATGCTGTAGTTGCACTCGATCCCACTATCCATGTTGCTGAAAAAGATGTCATAACACTGGTCTGAATACAAGCCTGAGGAATGCCACTTGTCTCTGGTCTCTACTCGGATATTAAGCCATAGGCAGTACGTCTTTGAGCGCAACCATCGAGATGATTCCTTACCCACCAAGTGGTCCATTTGTCAAATCCAGGTCTCTCCAATTTAGAGATGAGGATATTGTGTTGTCCAGTGTTAAATGCTTTGCAGAAGTCCAGGTAGATGTCAGTTGCTCTTCCCTTATCCACCAATGCTGTGACCCTGTCATAGAAGGCCACCACAATTGTTAGTCACAATTTGCCCTTAATAAAGCCATGATGGCTTTCACCAATTACCTCCTTATTTTCCGTGTTCCCTAGCGTAGTTTACAGGAGGATCTGCTCCATGATCTTTCTGGGCACAGAGGTGAGACTGGCAGGCCTGTGATTCTCTGGGTCTTTCTTTTCCCTTTTTTAAATATAGGGGTAGTGTTTCCTCTTTTCCAGTCAGCGGGAACTTCACCAGACTGCCACTGCTTCTCAAATATAATCAATAGTGGCTTAGCCACTTCAGTCACTATTTCATTCAGGACCTATGGATGCATTTCAACAGGTCCCATAGTCTTGTGTATCTTCAGGTTCCTTAGATGGTCTCAAACCTGTTCATCTATAAAAGGCAAAGACAGTCTATTTCAAAACAATTTCTCATTGAGACTATAATTTTTCCTGTGTTGCTAATAGCAATCCAGTATTTTGCTTAGCAAGTATGTCTCTTCTGATTATGCATAATACTGGACAACATATGTCAGAGAGCAACTCTTGCTGAATGCTTGATACTCTGTCTCCAGTGTAGGCAAAAATATCTGTTTAAGAAAGTCACAGATTATACTACAGCACAGTGATCTTTATTTGGTCTCTATTTCTTTCTCAGTAAATTCCAACATAATTTACTTTTTTGTCTAGGGCTGAGCATTAAGTTGCTATGTTCATGGGACTATTATCAGCCAAGATCTTGCTCCTGATACAAGTTATCTCCATCTTTATCATCTTGGATATGAAGTTAAGGGGCTTTTTTTAGCCTTGTGTATCACTTTACACTTAAATATAAATTCTTCTGTCATTTTATTGCTCATTTTTATAATGTCTTTCTGCATCTCTTCTCAACTAGTCCTTACCCTTATTACCCTAACTATTATCAGCAAAATTCTGACTCCCTTTCCTAGCTGCTCATGAGTATAGGGGTCAGCACAGTCCCAGCAGATGTGGTGGCCCCTCTCCACTGTGAGAACTGAACATTTCTCACTGGAAGGGGCTTGTGTGGTGGACAGCCCCCACACTGTGCTTAAAATTCGGCACATGACTTATTTCCATTTGACTTCAAGGCACTGAAGCAAGAGCTGGGCATATATGCTAACCACTGGATTACTTAGATGTTAGGTTTGGGCTTGATCCTGCAAAAGCTTGTGTTTTGGTAAGATAAGACCATATAGCACTTTGCAGAACAGAACTAAATGTTGAAAGCACAGTGTAAATTGTTGTCTTGTTTTGCATACTAGTATGCTTTTTACCTGTCTACAGGTGTAAAACCCTAAAACTATAAATAATCTGCAGTGGAATTTAGCAAGGTCATTATCTGCTTTGCATAAGCAGATCTTCTGTGTTGCTTAATTTTGATCTTATCTGTTCAGCCCACATTTAGACTTAGCCAATAGCTGTTAGAATTAAGTCATTTTTTATCTTCTTTTGACATTGCCTCAGGGTTTATGAAGATCATAATACTGTAGTTACATATGCTTCAATGTTTTAGAAGACAGGCCATTAATGGCATAGTTATGAAAGTGCATTTTAAACCACAACCAATATTTTAACAGGACAAGTAAAGAGATTTGTTTAATCTGTCCTATTTTTAAAGTGATATTGCCATGTGACATAGGGTATTACAGTTAGAGAACTAGATAAACACATTAGAGTAATTAACCTTCCTGGAAAGAGGGAGCTTCTGAAACTTAAACATACTGTTCTAAAAAATAGTCACTGTTAGATTATCAACATCTGCTGGTTAAAGACTAATGATCTCATTATAATTTCTTTTCCTGATTTCATTTGGAGACAAGTGAATTGAACTCTAATGAAATGAAGGGAGCTGAGTCAGTCTTTTTACACTAAGACTGAATTTGAAACATATTTTTCCCCTCCGATACTTTTTGTTAGCTCCATTGCAAAGCAATAAGCTGCAAACAACTGAGCAGTAGAGTTCAGTCTTAGACATCTTGGGAAAAGGAGAATGTTATGCAGTTCCTTAAGTTGTGTTATTGCATGTGTGAAATTTATACTTTTTTATTTCACATAATAATATATCTCTTTGCAGCTTTTCTGACTCAAGAGTAGGTTGACAAAGTGGTTGGCATTTTCAGATGGCTTCCTCAGCAAAATTCTTTCGACATCATCATACTGACAAACTGGTTGGTCTTATTTTGGTATTTTGCCATACAACTGCAAAGTATTTAAAATACTTACTCTTCTCTACCCCTTAACTCTACCATTCATTCCTTTTCCATTCTGCTAAGATTGAAAATATGTAAAACTGTCTTGCTGCTCTTATAATTGTTCCAGTATTGCTTTTCCCCAGAGCACCTGATTTGAAGCAGCTTTGTTCTTGGTGCTCCTCAGAAGAATATATATTGTTTATTTGGAATGTGACACCATAACAAGTATTAAAAAAAATTAGACTGAAGCATTTTCCTCCATTTTTTTTTTGAGTGTGGTGTATTTTACTGGAAAGGTACTGTCAAAGAGAGTTTAATATATTGTCTCTCAGCACACTCTCCAGTTCCATAGAAAGCTGTGGCTGCAGAGATTTTCTAGTTTTAGTGTCTCATTAATATACATCTCCATCAAGGCTAAGTGAAATTCTGATAAAACTGAAATTGAAACTTGCTGATGTGACTATGCTGCTGCTTATCTGGGTGTTAGTGCCACTCTTCTGCTAAAACTGCCTGTAAAAACTAGCTGAGTAGGAAGTAACCTTCCTGTGAAAAGTGAAGAAAGAGCTTAACATGAAGTTGCATATGGTGTTCTGATATGATTTTTTCAAAATAATAAAAAAAATGTTAAATGCTTGAGAAGCAACTCTATATTTTGCAGAGATGAAATATAATTTTGTGCACTATTGATAAACTGTAATGACATTTTTAAGCTGTCAGCAGAGCAAGATAGCTAGGTACATTTCAAAATGCATTAATATTAATTATAAAATTGCTAATACTGAGTGGAGATATCATGGAGTTTTGTGGTCTTATAAAATGTGTCATCATGAACTTGAAAGTTATCCAGAGCGTACACAAACACTATCTTTCCTTTACCCCAGATTTAAGTGGAAAATAAGGACTCAAACGGAGTTGATAATAAAAAGTGGCAAGTGTTCTTTCAAATCATATGGCTGGAGACTTTGTTCATATGTTATTTTCCATATGCAAATATATTCCAATAAATGAATGAGCATTTAAATCATCCTTGTTCTGAATCTTACAAATGACATCTTTAAATCCAAAACAACTGCAACAAATTAATTTAAATTATTTCAGTTTTAGCTACATAACTTAGAGTCACAATGAGCATGAGGAAGCTCCTAAGTATAAGCTCATACTTTTTTCAGAAGTATATTAAGGATGTGACTTAAAGCACATTCCAGATGGTGATTACACCTGATTCTTTTTTCAATGAATTGATATTAGAATCAGACTAGACAGGAAAATGTTTAAGGGCTTTGACCTAACATGTAGTACACTTTGTTCTGTCTATGTTACTACAGAGAAAAAAAAATGCCAGAAGCAAACATCACTTCTGGGATATTTAGAATTAATTTTGCCATCATTTTCTCAAAAAATATTTCCAGAACCTTTTATCTGAGTAAAGAGAGGATGTGAAGTATTTCTTGCATATGGGCAAGAGCAATGCTTTTCTACTTCCAGTTCAAACCTTTTGTACCTAGTCCAATTCAAGGTGTCACTGTAAGTGTATGGCAAACCATTCCTCTCTGTGTCTCTGGCAGTTTGCCTGTGAACATGGTCTTGGAGACATGCAGCAAGCTCCAAAGGGTCATTTGCGTGTTGGCTCTCCTAACAGCTGGTACATTCTGAATAGTTAACATGCAAGTGTTTTACAAATGTGAAAGTAAAGGATGCCAAGTATAAAGGATATACACCCTTGATGTGTTCATTGCAGTAAACAAACCTAAACCAATCAAGCTTCAGCCTTTCTGTTGAGCCTCTTCCTGGTCAGATTCTTCTCCCAGCCCACAGCTGAGGGCCTCAGCTGGAAGTCATAGCTTCAAGAAGTGGTCTCTGTAAGAGAAGTTAATTGAGCACAAATGTTTACTCAGTTTTACTCTTAGCTCTTGCTTCATTAGCTCATAGGAGTAAATATTTGCTCTCCCCATTTATTGATCTTTGCTTCACTTGACTCCAAAAATGTCTTCCTTTTCATTTGGGTCTGTCCGTAAGCCATGGTTTCATTTTCAATATTTGTAGTTGACAATGTTGATAATTCAGCTGCTGAATCTATTAATTTTGAAAAGTGATGCTCCTCTGTTTACAGAGTCTTTATGCATTGTAAGATGTACTTAAACTTCTTCCTCAACTGTGTAATCTTGCCAGATAGAAGACACAGGTTAGTGCAATGACATCTTAACTTTTCCCTGGCATTGCTTGGAAAAGTCCATGCTGGGTGTTGCCTGCCTGGCAGCAGCTCTGCAGAAATGGCCCTGAGGTACAGGAGACACTGTGGGACTGGCAGCTGAGAAAGCCAGAAGCATCTGGTATTGTAGGAGCAGAGGCACAACTAGGAAATGGAGGGAATTAATCCTTCTCCTGTATTTGCCACCTCTGAGAGGCAATTTAGGGTGCTGGGTCCAATTTTGGGCTTCCCAGAACCAGACAAACATTGACATACCTCAAGCAAGAGCAGAGGGTAGCCATCAAGATGCTCGAGGGTCAGGAGCACAAGATGTAAAAGAAGCAGCTGAGAGACCAGGACTTATTTAAGGCTTTGGGAAACCTTATTACTGTGTATGATCACCTAACTTTAGGTGGTCTTTGGGAAGATAGAGCTACACCTATCTCAGAGGTGCCAAGTTTCAATAATGAACTTGGATTACATAGCATAGAATTATATAGGTTGGGAGAGGACCCTTAAGATCATCAAGTCCAATCATAAACCATAAAACTTGCATTAAGTGCAAGCCCAATTACTTAAACCTTACAGTTTCCTCCAGGTAGGGAAAATATATTGCTTTAAAAATACTGGACAAATTCTTCCACAAAGCATGGTACCCTGACAACAAAACAAAGAAGGAAATATAGGCACCCTGATTGCCTGTATCTGACTCCCAAGATAACAAAATACTAATACATTGTAGAAAAACTCATAGCAAGAGTATCCACAATGGAATGCAGATACGTCTCAGAGGTGACATGCTTGATATGTCTGTTTTTTTACCATGGAATTGGTGAAATATTGAGAACAGAAGCACATGAAACTTATTGCATTTCTGTCCCTGGGAGTATTCAAAACTTCACTGAATGTGGACCTGAGTTGGACCAGAATTCATCTGGCAGTACCTTCCAACTGGTGTCATATTATGAATCTTATTATTCTAGCTCATTTTTCATTTATATGCTATTAGCACATTCCAACATTTTCACCTATTTACTGTCATATTATGTTACATTTGTCCTGGCAAGATACTTGCTTATACATCTTTGTCTAATTTAAAATTAAAAAATGTTTTGTGCTGTCAGGCTGATAGCAATTTATAGATGAAGGGAGGTAGAAGACCTTCAAGGCTGAGCAAGGAGCTCCTGAAGAAGCTCCTTGGAAGAAGAGGTTGACCACTTGGGACGACTGATTACAAAAAGTGTTGTTAGAGTATGCAGGGATGAAACAGGAAGAGCTAAGGCCTCCTTGGAATTAAACCTGATGGGAAATATCAAGGTGAACAGGAAAGGATTCTTCAAGTATATTGGAGGTAAAAGGAAAATAGACTAGAGGGAATGGGCTTAAGTTATGCCAGGGTAGGTTTAGATTAGATACTAGGAAGAATTTCTTTACTGAAAGAGTGGTGAGATATTGGAATAGGCTGCCCAGGGAGGTGGTGGAGTCACCATCCCTGGAGGTTTTTAAGAAGAGGATAGATGTGTTTCTTCAGGGGATGATTTAGGGATAAGAGTAGTGTAGGGCTATGGGTTGGACTAGATGATCTTTAGGGTCCTTTCCAACCGTAATGATTCTGTGATTCTGTGGGCTTGCTGCAGAATGAGGCAGGTGCCATGGTGACAGAGGATGCAGAGAAGACAAGATTACTGAATGCCTTCTTTGGTTCAGTCTTTACAGCTCAGGCCAGCCCTCAGAAGCCTCAGACCTTGGAGATAACAGAGAAAGTCTGGATAAAGGGAGGCTTTCCATTTGTGGAGGAGGATCAAGTTAGAGAACAATTAGGCAAACTGGATACTCATAAGTCTTTGGGTCCTGATGGAATACACCCGTGAGTGCTGAGGGAGGTGGCAGATGTCATTGCTGGGCCACTCTCTATCATCTTTGAAAGGTGATGGATAAATGGTGAGGCACCAGAGGACTGGTGGGCAACCAATGTTATTCCAGTCTTCAAAAATGACAAGAAGGAGAACCCAGGAAACTACAGGCCAGTCAGCCTCACCTCCATTCCTGGACCAGCTTGTTCCAGGCATCATCTCAAAGCATGTGGAGGAAAAGAGGGTTATCAGCAGTAGTCAGCATGGATTCACCCAGGGGAAGTCACATCTGACTAATCTGATAGACTTCTATGATATCATAACTGGATGTGATGCCACATCTGGAGTATTGTGTCCAGTTCTGTTATCTCCCATTCAAGAAGGACAAGGAACTTCTGGAGAGGGTACAGGAAAGGGCTACAAGAATCACTAGGGGGCTTGGACATCTTTCATACGGGGAAAGGCTGAGAAAGCTGGGTTTGTTTAGTTCAGAGAAGAGAAAGCTGAGGGGGTATCTTGTTAATACTTGTAAATACTTAAGGGCTGAGTGTCGTAAGGGTGAGGCTAGTCTTTTTTTTCAGTGGTGCCTGGTGACAGGACAAGAGGTAACAGGCACAAACTGGAACATAAGAAGTTCCATCTAAACATAAAGAGAAACTTCTTTACTTCGAGGGTGGTGGAGCACTGGAACAGGCTGCTGGAGGTGGTGGAGTTCCTCTCTCTGGAGACATTCAAAACCTGCCTGGATGCCATCCTGTACAACATGCTCTAGTGAACCTGCTCTGACAGTGGGGATGGAGTAGGTGATCTCCAGAGGTCCCTTCCAACCCCTAACATTCTGTGGTTCACTAAAGCAACAGATGACATTACAGCAATTTGGACTTCTTGTCCCTGCTTGAAAATTCATAAAGCAATAGTATTTGTTCCCTTCCTTACATCTTTTTATGTAAGATTTTTTTTTTACATGTTGGTTGCCTGAACTGTGTATTCAGTTGTGTGGTTTTAGATTCCAGTGGCCTTTCTCACTTGTTCATTTGGATTCTTTAAAATGTCTGTTTATGCCAGAACACTGCCCACATATCACAAGCCTCCTGTCTCCCCTCCTTCAGAAATATTCTGGACTTCTTCAGCTTTTAACCAATCATAAACTCCTTTATGTTCCCCCCTTTTTTTTTTGCATTCTGTCTTTAAAGAGTGTATTAATCCTGTGTCATTATTATGCTGAGCAGAATTTATCTCAAATATCTCCTGAGGACCTTTATATTGGCCTTTTCTTCCTGAATTAACTTAAAATTATAAAAAGCATTACCATGCTCAGAAATTGCTACTGAGAAATAATTTTCTTCATGTCTTATCTTCTCCTGGTATCTGTTGCGGTTAGTTGTACTTTTAAAGAGAAATTGTTCAGATAATTTCTGAAGTCAGTGCTGAAGATGGATACAGCTTGAAATGACTAACAAACTTGGTATCCATCACAGTACCTACTTGTGTGTAGGTCTTTCGAGCTGCATGGAGTCAGTTCTTTCTTTATCCTCACACAGTAGATACGAGAAGGCTAGGATAAATAAACATTTCCTCAATATACAGAAACATGAGACAATGAAGAACAGTATAAAAGCAAAGTATATTTAAATAGAGTTATAAAGGAAAGATGATGAAAGCTTAATTTAGTTTGCAAGCCTCAGCTCAAAACCAATCTTTCCTATACCAGTTGAGTAACGTGATCTTTATTCGCGAAGCCTAGCCATGATAATGAACGTGATACTGGGCTGTTAATATGCCAGCCTCACAACTCTGTATTTTCTCTCTGTATTTTCTTTTCAATGTTTATTGTGGTTTTCTGGTTTGTGGTGGTTTTTGGTTTTGTTTTTGTTTTCTTCTACACAAAGTATAATTTTTCTTTAAATATACAGTGAAAATATTTTTTCAAATCTCAACATTTTTTTAAAAAATGTAATATTCTTGGCCATTGTTTCTGGTCAGACCAGATCTTTAGTAGTTTTATGCTAAGAAATAATCACTTTAACAGAGTTTAATAAATTCTCTTCAGAATTCCTCTTTCTGAGAGAATTGTATCAGATCCGAGTTCATGTACCAGTTCACGTCTAGTGTTTGACCAGCTTTCTTTTGCATGTTCTTTCCATTTCTCTCATTGTAGAAAAGCTGGGCTTCGTAGTCTGAAATAATGTCCAGAGTTTTGCTCTGTAGATCTAGTTCTGTTAGATTATGGAGTAGTGTCACATAAGAAAAATGACAGTTGTGGCATTGTTAATGTCATTTCAACAGCTAACAAAAAAACTCCTCAAAATACACCAAGTCAACAAATGTCCACTAGCAAGGAAAAGGTCAATTTTCTTTCACCAGATTCCAGGCTTCTGTTTGATTCTGTTTAATATCATAACAGAAAGCAAGCTTGAAACTTGGATGAAAGCTATTAGTAAGCAGTAATGTGCATTAAAAAGATATTTTTTTCCACTGGCTCATACAAACTGTATATGCAACAGATTTGTGTTGCAATAAAGGATATAGGACAGAATCATAGAACGGTTAGAGTTGGAAGAGACATTTAGAGGTCATCGAGTCCAACCCCCCTGCTGTGAGCAGGGACACCTGTAACTAGATCACATTGCTCAGAGCCCTGTCCAACCTGACTTGGAATGTTTCCAGGCATAATGCATCCACCACCTATCTGGGCAGCCTGTTCCAGTGCTTCACCACCTTTATTGTGAAAAATTTCCTCCTTATATCCAATCTAAATCTTCCCTTCTAACCCTCCCCAGCCTAAATTTCCCCTCCAAGTCTAAATCTCCCATCCTAAAACCAGTTCAGTATTTTCTTCCCTAATAGGAAGGTTTCATGAGTCTGAAAATCTCTGTGTATGTCATAAACCACAAAAATATACAGAACTATGTCAAGAAGTGGAGAAAGATGATGGACTCAGTGCTCAGAAAAAAAAGATAAGTTATTAATTAGTCTTGCAGGTTTTATGCTATGAGAAAAGAAAACATTTTAGCTCACCTCAACTAAGCTTAGGGAATGATTTTAGGGCTTTTCTCTAATTTTGATGTTAGGAAAAAAAACCCCAAAACTGTGAGCAGAATTTTCTAAGCTGTGATTAGGTAAAACTATTAGGAAATAATTAGCAAACAATAGAATAACTATTGGAGGGTGTTTTTATCTCTGCCTTGGTATTTTCAGAAGATCTAACATTTGTGCTAATTGGCAGATTAATTATCTTTGTAAAATAGAGGTGTCTCTGGTCAGAATAATATGTGTTACCAGCTTTTGTTCCCATATTGCCACAAAATACCTCAGGCCAGTTGGCAATTACTTACTTCTTTTTGATACACAGTATTAATTTAAGCTCTTCTTATAAAAAGCTTTAAAAAACATCCTCTTTTGAAAATATATCATAAATAAAGATGGGATTGAAAGAGTAGCTGATCCTTACTGATCCGATACAGATGTTGAAATATGTGAAAGCAGAGCCGTCTTAAAACACATTTTTATAAAACATGAACTAATTTGTTAGTTGCATTCTTGCCAGACTGCCCTATGTAATCTCATTTTTGTCTTTTGCTTATTGCTCTTAAAGGTTCCTTGGCCCAAGTACTCACAGGATCTGCTCAAAATACTAATTTGTCATTAGTATTAATCTTTATCAAGTCTGCTTGTCGCAAGATAGATATTTTTCTGCTTTTCAGGCTTCTGATCTGCCACTCTAGTCTCTGCATAGATGCAGCCTCTCTTCAGCATCCCAGAAAGCCTTGAGTACTGTGTGCAGTTTTGGGCACCACAGTATAGGAAGGACATTGAGGTACTAGAGAGGGTGCAGAGAAGGGCAACTAAGCTAATCAGGGGTCTGGAGAATAAGCCTTATGAGAAGAGGCTGGGGTTGTTTAGCCTGGAGAAGAGGAGGCTGAGGGGAGACCTTATCGCTCTCTTCAGCTACTTGAAAGGTCATTCTAGGGAGGTGGGTGTTGGCCTCTTCTGCCTTGTGACAGGACTAGAGGGAATGGACTTAAGTTGTGCCAGGGCAGGTTTAGATTAGATATTAGGAAGAATTTCTTTACTGAAAGAGTGGTGAGATATTGGAATAGGCTGCCCAGGGAGGTGGTAGAGTCACCATCCCTGGAGGTTTCTAAGAAGAGGATAGATGTGTTTCTTCAGGGGATGATTTAGGGATCAGAGTAGTGTAGGGCTATCGGTTAGACTAGATGATCTTTAGGGTCCTTTCCAACCGTAATGATTCTGTGAATCTGTGAATCTGTAAAGCATTGCTGCCATCCATTTTTTCTTATCTTGTTCCATCTGTTTGTCATGACACATGTCCATCCTATAGAAGGGCATGCAACTTCAGTTTCATTGTTCAGCTGTACTATTCAATGCATTTTGGCCCTATGCTGATGCCCAGTTCTTTGCTGTTTGAATGCTACTTTTTCCACTAATAGAGCCTTCTCTGAAATAGAAACATCCTCTAGTTATGGCTTTGATTTTTTTCAGCTGCCAAGGGTGCCATAAAAAACAAAAAATTTTGCGACTACAAGTATCATTGAATATTGGGAATCTTTCCCTACTCCAGCCTGAAGGCTGATTACTGTTTTGTAGCAGTCCATTGAAAAATCAACAAGCCCCCTCTGATTTTTGAAAGCTTTACATGCTGAGTGATCTGATAGGTTTGACCTCATCAGTTCCAATTTTTAGATGTGTTGAAAAATAGTTTTCATGTATCCATATCTACACTGGTGAGAAAAGAGCTCTCTTTTCAATACCATATAATTTCTCAGGTAATTTGACAGTGTATGCATATTCCTATGCATGACACAGAAGAGGTTATACTTCATAGGGTCTCACCAAATTATTTTCCTAACTGATAGTTGTGTTTCATTTTCAATCAGCTTTTCTAGGTGGATTATAACATGCTGCTTAAAATGGAAAGCAGTAAATGTATTTTGTGTTTAGAAAAAAATGTCTTAAAAAGCAAGGATATTTTTTCCCTTTCTGTCCTCCTTGTGCAAAAACATTTCAAAATGAGAAGAAAGTATTCTAGGATATTACCTTTTAACCTATACTGATATATGTGGTAAAACTGATATAAGATTGCAATAGATCATAACTCCTCTAGGCTCATTTCATAAAGTTAATGTATTTGTTTTCGTATACTGCCTTCCACTGAAGAGTAAATGAGAAGATGACTAGTATTGCATATACCATTGAAGTGTCAATCACTGCAATTGAAAGAGGAAAAGCAGGGGCAGACACAAGTGATGACTTGATGAGTCCGAAACGTAAATATATCTTAGAAAATCCTCACTGGTCTCTCAGCTATAACAGAAAGCTTTTTTCAAAATCACAAAAATTAAAATTATTTGAATAGTTATGTTTTGGTACATGTACATTTTACAAAGTCTTGCACAAAGAATCATAGAATCATTATGGTTGGAAGAGACCTCTGAAATGATTGAGTCCAGCTATCTGTCTAACACATCCACTAAACCATATTTACATGTTTTTTGAACTCTTCCAGGTGTAGTGATTGCACCACCTCCCTGGGCAGCCTGTTGAAACATAATTCTAGTAGAAGACTGAGGTTTGTAGGTGACTTGATACAAAAATCTCTGCATATTTCAGCTCTTTGAAGAAATTCTGCAGTTCTTCGATATTCTTAACACGAAAAATTAAGTTTTTGGTGTGGTGAGGTTTTTTTGTTTGTTTGTCTGTCTGTTTTTAGTATGATAGGGGGGATTCATGTGACTGCTTTATAATTCAGAATTCTTTCAGTGCCAAAAATATAAATCTGGAATACCTAACTGAGGCTGCTTTAGCAAGCAGTTTACCATAAATCAAAGTTCATTCACGAGTGCCAGTGGAAATGAACAGTAGTGCAGCAGTGACAAATTATTTCACAATTTCTAGAAAATTACTTGAGATAAAAGAAAATATAATGTTGAAGTTGGAAATTAAATAAATGCTGAGTTGGAAATTAAACCAATATAAACTTCAATAAAATTTAGCTTTGTATGAGAATCCTGATGGAAAAAAATGCTCACATTTAGGCTGACCCACAAACATCTTTGGAAAATGAGACTCCATAGTCCGGACAGATAGTCTGATACTTTATAAGCTACTTTTATGATATGAACATCACTAAAAAAAGAAAGTTTTTACACTGTGCTTTATACCTTACTCAATACTGTAATTCCATCTGCATTGGGAACTCCACTATCTAATATTCAGCTGCCTTTTGATACGCTATTTCCTTCCCTTGTATTTTTAGTAATGACTCCAGGGGACGAGCCAGATTGCTCTTTGATCAGTCTGGGCCAGGGGGAAAATCATATTGACAGAAAAATTACTCAAGATCATAATGTAGAATCACAGAATGTTAGGGATTGGAAGGGGCCTCTGGAGATCAGCTAGTCCAACCCCACTGTCAGAGCAGCTTCACCTACATCAGGTTGCACGTGATTTGCATCCAGGCAGGTTTTGAAAGTCATAGAATCATAGAATTATCATGGAATCATAGAATTATCAGGATTGGAAGGGACCTTAGAGGTCATCTAGTCCAACCCCCTACAGTGAGTAGGCAATCTCCAACTAAACCAGGTTGCCAAGCACCCTGTCCAGCCTCACCTTGAACACCTCCAGGGATGGGGCCTCAACCACCTGCCTGGGCAACCTGTTCCAATGTTCCACCACCCTTGTAGTAAGGAACTTTTTCCTAATATCCAATCAAAACCTGCTCTTCCCTAATTTAAACCCATTACCCCTGGTCCTATCACTACAGGCCTTTTTTAAACAGGCCCTCCCCAGCCTTTCTATATGACCCCTTCAGGTACTGGAAGGTGACTATTAGGTCCTCCCGAAGCCTTCTCTTCTCGAGACTGAACAATCCCAGCTCTCTCAGCCTATCCTCACAGGGGAGGTGTTCCAGCCCCTTGCTCATTTTAGCAGCACTCTTTTGGACCCACTGCAGCAGGTCTACATCCTTCCTGTGCTGAGGGCTCCAGAGCCAGCTGTTGAGTCTCCAGAGACAGCTTCCACCACCCTCCTGGGCAGCCTATTCCAGTGCTCCACCACTCTCAAAATAAAGAAGTTCCTCCTTATGTTTAGATGGAACTTCCTATGTTCACATTTGTGCTCGTTACCTCTTGTCCTGTCACTGGACAATGACTGGCCCCATCCTCCTGACCACCCACTCATTAAGTAATTATAAGTATTGATAAGATCATCCTTCAGTCTTCTCAAGGCTAAACAAACCCAGCTCTCTCAGCCTTTCTCCATAAGACAGATGTTCAAGCCCCCTAATCATTTTTAAGCCCTTTCCTGCATTCTCTCCAGAAGTTCCCTGTCATTCCTGAATGGGGGAGACTAAAAGTGGACACAGTACTCCATATGTGGCCTCACTAGGGCAGAGTAGAGGAGGAGGTATTTAACAGTTTCTCTTACATAGGAGAAAACCCAAAAGTTATAAAGTTTTTAAAGAAAAGTTATGTTTTTAAAATTTTAACAGTCCCATAGTCCTCACAAATCCATACAACTTTCTCCATTGTCTTTTATTTTCCAAGCCAGCCTAATAGCATCTTTAGTGAACCTGCCACTTGGCCTGTGTTTATTCAATACGGGATCATCCTTTATGTCTTCTCTTGTGTTCCTTGCCCCAGATTAAGTGACATGACCAGTGTGTCTTTTTTGAAAAGTAGCCTGGCTTTTATACCCTTAGTACTTTCCAGGATTTTGAGGCTGCACAGTAATTTTCCTTATTTGTGCAACATAACATGCATTTACTAATTTTATGAGAACTAAAAAAGATCAAACATTTTGGATTCATTTTTAGATTGTCAGTCTTGTGTATTGTCATTTTATGACACACACAAATGATATATATATACACTATAATTTGATTAGAAATTGCTACATTTTCTTTTTATTTAAAATATTCATTGGTCCATGTGATTGTTTTAGATTGGAGCTCTTTTATTTATGGTTATGGATATATGTGTACAATTGCACGTAAAGAAAAAATAACGTTTTCTAGCAACAACTATTTCTTTGAAACTCATTCTGTTTAAAAATCTCTGCTTTCTAAAGGCTACCTAGTGGGATTAAGGAATTCCTGAACATTTCTTACTGTGTGTTGACAGAATATAATTAGCTATCTAAAGTTCAAGCACCATGTATCACTTGCCGTGCTCCTTTCTTTTTTTTTTTTTTTTTGAATTTAGTGTGAGATACTTGCAGTCTGTTTTCCTTCTCACTTGAACACTCTTAATACACTTTTCACCTCAGTTTTGAATTTGTGTGGTGAAATTCTGGCCCTACTGGAGTCTGTGGGTATTCTGCTAATGACTTTGATGATCAAACCTCTTTTCTTCTGGGACAGTAATCAGTCCCTCCTCAAGCCACTGAAACTATAAAATGACCTAGTGTTAATTACGTTTTACATTCCTTTACACAGTGACAACATAAATCCATAAATGCTTAATAACTAATCATTAATTGAAAAAAAATTTTTCAACTGATAATGCGTTTTCATTTTAAACAATATTTGTTGAAGCATCTGGAACAGTTAGTGCTTGGATAAACGCTAGTTTGATGTTAAACACTAGCAATTTTGTTAATGAGTTTTTACCAAAATAATATTCACACCCCTTCCTAATGCCAAATATTTGTTTGGATTTATTTTGTGATAGCTGTCAAAATTAGTTAATACAAAGAACTTTTGAAAGAGGAATATGTTTCTTAGTTAGGACTGCCAGATTTAAGGCCCTGATCCATTAAAGCTGAGACATGTACAGCTTGAGTAGTCATGTGGCTTCTTTCAGATCCAACCTTTTTATTTATAATAGAGAAAATAAGAGCAGCAGCTTATTGCTAAACGTGGGAAACTGTCCTAAACTCTTTCACAAAGGAAACATATGTTTTCTAGTGGATTTAATGGAGCTTCATATGCAAACAAACTTACTGACTTAGCGCTGACAACTAAACTTGAAAAACAAAATCACAGCTCCACAGATGTTGCTAGTGACTTTGCTTTCACTTTTGCAGTGAGGTCAGAATATAATTCAAGATAGAAAATACAAGTGAAACAAGCACCATTTGTCAACATAACTTGAAAGGTTAAAAACTTAATAAATGTCAGTCAAGTTCAAATCCTTATTTTTGGGCTCCCTGAAAATATGAAGCTTTGGAGAAACAGTTCAGATGGACCCACCTGACAAATTTAAATCAAGTTTTAAGTTACTATTCAAATTTCTCAGGCTTTGAGGTTGTCAAAAGTGGAATTTGTTCTTAATACAGTAAATATGTGGCTATACAATATTGGTTTGCTGATTAAAATGAAGGTAATTGAGAATCATTTCCAAACACTTCACTGATGTAGATTTAATAATCTTTAAAGGGGATTTGTAGGAGTCAAGAACTAGTAGCGTACCATTTTTATTACTTGAATGTTTTGATGAGAGCAAATGACAGCTTTGGTAAGTCCTCACCTCGAGTACTGCGTCCAGTTTTGGGCCCTTCACTACAAGAGGGACATTGAGGTGCTGGAGAAGGTCCAGAGGCAGGTCACCAAGCTGTAAAGGACTTAGAACATAAGTTTTATGAGGAAAGACTGAGGGATCTGGGCCTGTTTAGCCTGGAAAAGAGAAGATTGAGGGGAGACCTCATCGCTCTCTATAACTACCTGAAGGGAGGTTGTAGAGAGGCAGGGACTGGTCTGTTCTCCCTGGTGGAGAGTGATAGGACGAGGGGAAATGGATGGAAACTGCACCAGGGGAGGTTCAGTTTGAACTGAATTCAATTCTTAGAAATTCTTTACTGAAAGGGTTGTCGGCCATTGGAACAGGCTGCCCAGGGAGGTGGTTGAGCCACCATCCCTGGAGGTGTTTAAGAGATGGGTGGATGTTGCGCTGGGGGGAATTATTTAGCAAGTTGATAGGGCTAGGACAAAGGCCGGACTCTATGATCTTCAGGGTCTCTTCCAGCAGAAGAAGTGGGTGGTGAGGGCAGCAGAAGATCATGTCTCAGGGGTCTGGTCTATGTTAACAACTTGCGATTCTGAGATTGTGATCTTGCATATCGGACAACTTCTTCAGTGTTTCATATTAGTGTTGGTGACTTTTGTCATAGTAACAGTAACACATAGCCGTGCCAGTCCAAGAAATATGCTTCCGCTTTACAAATACTGAAGAAGACTGTCTAGGACCATCTGACTTTGAAGTTTGTCAATTAAGAACTGGAAGTAGAGCAGAGACACTAAAATATGTCGGTACACTGAGCAGCATCTCAAACATTGCTGAAAACAATACTGAAAAAATAAAAGTTTAAACAACTGTCTGTTAGCTAGATTTTCTGACCTAAAGGATACATGGCCTGACCATGCTAGCATGTGAGATACTGTACCCAACTTCTGCAGGAAGGGATAAAGCAAGAAAAGAAGAAAAGTAGTCAAGACTATCATTTTAGCCCAATTTTATATAGTGGTGGAGAACAGGAGAGGCAGAGTTAATAGAACTGAAAAAAGCCCGAAAACTTTTTGCTGACACAAGTGGTTTTAAAATGTGTGTGTATGCCTGGTTAAGCTGTGTGCCGATCTATACATTATAGTAAAGCTTTTATAGACTTGGGATTCTAGGTAAGCCCAAGCCTCTTAGAGAAAGTGAGCAACACAGAGCTGCACAGGAAACCATGGATGATTAAAGGAAGATGAAAGTTTTGAACTTTAATTTCAGTCCGAAGCATCTGTTCAGTGCAAGAGGATCTGACTACTTAAGAAGTTTCTTTTTTTTTTTTTTTTTAATGGTGTAGAACAGGACAGTTACTTCTGTGTGTGTAATGCCAGCACAATTATGTAAACACCTGGGGAGGGGTTGTGTTTGTTTGTTGGGTTTTTTTCCTCCACTTCCCTCACAGAAAGACAGGCAGTAAGTTTAGATCAGTTTAGAAAGCAAATCACTTTTCCTTCGATATGGGTTTATGTATTTGAGACAAGCATCTTTTCTGTACACATTGGTAACGATTTAGCTGAATGTATTGTCAAAGTGCTTGTATTTGTCAATGTATGGAAATACTGTAATTTTTCAGTATATATTTATGAAAAAGAAATTCCTCTTAAAATCATTTAGGCCTCTGAAATGATAAATTAGTTGAACTATGCTTTATATAGATTGTTTATAAAAAGAAATATGTTTGTTTTGCAATATGTGGGATGAACTCGGCTACTTTAATGACGATGCCAAGGAAGTAGATAGATTTCTTTATCTGTTCTTTTCTCTTTGTGCTGACAGTAGTAGAATATCAAAATGCAAATCAATAAGAACAATGCTATGGAGTGCTGTTAACATTGAATTCTGGTCTTGAAATGCAAAGATTGCACATCAGAGTTATTAATAGAGGAATATGGAAAGATAAATAACTTCTCCTTCTGCTTCTGGCTGGGTGCCATAAGAGCAGTAAAAAATCCCCACCTGGATCCTGTGTTCCTTTCCTGAATGAATGTGGTGCTTGTGGGGTAGAGAGAGTGCTTGATGGGAATACAAGATTTTGTCCTCTAGCACTCAATGTCTTCTGCCGTTAGTCTGGTGAAGGGAAGTGCTAAGAACAGCATCCCTGTTCTCATACCTGTCATAAATCCGAGTAATCTATCAGGGTTTGTGATTTGGAGACCCCTCTTCATGGAAATATTCTACGTGATCTCTAGGCGTAAAGCTCTGGCATGATATGTAAGACTGGTCCATTATTCTTACTTGAGCTGGTAGACTTCTCCTGCAGAGAGATGAATGAGCCTAATGAGTGAGAGTTCAAGCAAAAATGAATGTTCTGTGAACAATTTAAGTGCAGATCCAGAAAGGAATAGATAACTGGGTCATGACATAATGGACTTCTAAGGAAAATGCCTGAAGTGATAAGCCATCTTCTTGGTAAACTGCCCACAGCTTTAACATTCATGGAAGACAAATATGTTAGGAGGGCTGTGTAATTGTAAGTATTTCATGCACTTTGAAAAGGCTACAGTAAATGAGAGTTAGTTGATTTTTTTTCTTCTGGCTAACAAAGCTAATAAAGAGTGTTCAATGGAGTGCTTGGTACAAAATACTTGGAAGATTTCTGATGCTCAGGTCATAGATATATGGAGAAGTGGAAAGTTCTTTAACTAATGCACTCTTTCATTACTGGTTTGGTGTCAGATATAATAGTCTGTTGTTTTGCAGACTATTAATATAGAACTGAGTATTCGTCTTTTGTCTCTTTAAGGTAGACATAAAGAGAAAATAAATTCAATTTTAAAAGTTGTCATTTTTTCATTGTTGCTTCTGCATATTTCTGTTGTACACTCTTCATGGAGGGAAAGTGAGAAATAAAGCAAGCAACACCATATTTGAAAGTGTGCACCACAGAATAAAGTAGGATGAAAAAGACTGTTAACGTAGCTATATTTACAAGTTGGTGAACAGAAGTAAATAAACATTGAAAAAAATATTGCAGGTAAGCAGGTCCTAAAGCAGACAGGAAAGCTGGATACATGAATATGAGCAAAGCAGCATCCTGATTTTAGAATCAGCAACAAAATTTTACGACTGGTTACCTGCCTAAAACTGAGACCAATTCAAGTCAGTAATAACTGGCCTGTATTTCACTCCTTCAGTCTTGGGGCTACCTGTCATGGGGGCTAAGTTTATAAATCTTTCCATACCTGATGAAGGTATCTCATGGAAGCCAATATAACTGCATGGCTTAATATACACAAGTATTCCCAGAGTTCAAAATTCAAAAGTTATGTATGTCAGAGATCATGATATTTTCCTCGAGAAAACTGGTTGCATTTTCATTTTGAGCCTCTGAGACTAGTGTTTTCCGATGTATTTTGTAATTCTTATAAAAACTGAGACACTGAAAATGAGACACTTCCAGGATATGCTTTTAGGATATGAGGAACAGTTGAAGTGCATGTTGGTGTTAATAATATAATAAAATTTAAACTTAGATTTTTTTTTTAAATAAACCTATCTACTTGTTAAAACAAAGCTTATTATGCTGAAAATCTTAGGGTTTTAAAGTCCAGGGTACCCTTATACAATCTGTTTCATCTGTTAAATCTAAGTTGATAATATTCCTTTAAGTCTCGATAGGAAACACTAGCCATTAACAGGTGCTGTGTTTCTGTTGTCTGCAAGGTAAAGCAGCAGATCTCAGATAGAATAGAGAAATTGTGCCACAGCTGGATTTAATGGAGATGTCAGGTTTAATGATTTGACTTTGCAGGCTGAGAACATGATATATTTCTCACAGGTTATTTATAGAATCCAGTCTTACTGATGAGGAGTTGAGAGAGTTTCATACATATTTTCGTTGGCAAGAAAGTTTTCTGATGCATAGGAAGACTGCTAAGTCAATGAGCCTCAGGAGAGACTAATTAAATTGAAGATGAAATGTCAAAGAAAGGCGAACTAAACTCATAATAAGTCTCTTATTTGGTTTTGTAATCTCTTCTTCCTTGCAGTCTCTTTTCTAGCAATGTTACCTGTTTTATGGTTTTATATGCCACCCTTTGAACAATGTCAAACTTTGGAAAAAGCATGTGGAAAACACAAATTTAGGAAGTCTCCACATTAAATATTGTCTGTTTTACGATGTGTTTTCCATTTGAATTCTAAAAGTCAGACAGTTTTTAGCAATCTTTGCAGGCTAAGCCTGAAGAGACTTTTGTTACAGTTTAAATATACAGTGGCCAGCTTTCCTGACAGTGTTTGAGTTATAGAATAATACTAGAAGAAAGTATAATTGTCAATAATGTACATTATGGCCATCATAGCAAAAGGAGTGTCCTTTAGCAGTCAGACTTAATATTTCCTCATTTCAGACTACAAATAAATATTAATATTCTTTTAACAAAGAAGGGTTAGGAGGCCTAGTTACCTTTTTAAGGAAGGAGGTTGCAGTTACTTGTTCTAATGGAAACTGAACAGTGTTTTTTGAAGCCTTGTAGGAAAAATATATTTCATTACTACCTATTCTGGATGGTTGAGAATACAAAGCATTAAACTTGAACACTCTCTAAACAACTTAAACATTGAAGTGTGGATCTTAATTCTTACAAAATCAATTGCAATTCCAGTATATGTACCAAGGATTATCACCTGCTGAACCGAGTACGTAAGGTTATTTTTCAAAGCTGTGTTCTCAGCCAAATTTTAACTCGGATTGATCTGATCCAGCTCACACAGGTCAATATTGGCTGAATTGAAATTCAACATCTTCTTAGGGTCCAAACTGCTAAAAGTTTAATTTCTCTTCCTGGAGAGCTGCTTTATACTATTCCCATTAAAATACCAAAAGAAAAGCTATCGGAAAGTGAATGTCTTCTGTCTCAGTCTTAGCAATAAAATAGGAAGGCTCCATGCACAGGTGGATCATGCAGAGATTCAGAACAGAATGACCTAGTAATCCCAAATTCAGCATATTACTTCATAGTAAATAGAATATACTAATCTGTAAGTAGTCAGTGATGTTAATTTAGAACCGATAGATCAGGATGCCCAGAGAGACAACAGCACAGAATCACACAGAATCACAGAATCATTACGGTTGGAAAGGACCATCTTCATCCTTGAAGATACTAAAAATTCAAGAGGACACAGCCCTAAGGTGACCCTGGCTCGAGTAAGGGGTTGAACTAGGTGCTCTCAGGAGTTGCCACCCCATGTCAGTGATTCTCTGATTAATATATAACCCAAGAAACCCTTCTCAGACTTTCTCAGAAGTTAGAATAACTATCTTAGTCTAGAAAGTCCTGCATGAAAACAGTAGTCAAACCCAAGGTTGGATATTGTTCTGAACAGTGAATTATGGATGCCTAAAAACAGTCACTGTGCAGCTTTCAGTGATTATTTTTTGTTCTGCAAATAAGATTATCAGAATTTATGGTTATATGAGGCTAGTCTTCCAAAATACTGTCACTGTATTGGGCAGGACTATCCATTTCTGTTAGGATAATTCAAAAGAAAACCCCAAAAACTATTCAGGGGCATCCTTCTGAATATCCAGAAAGCCTAAACTGATCAGAAAACATCCAGGTCAAAAGGAGATATGAAATCAGTGTTACATATACATTTATAATAAGGATTTAAATGAAAGGAAAATGGGCAGGCACTGAATAAAAATGTTAAGTGCAGTAGCTCGGAACTGATAAGAAAGGCTGAAGAAACCAAGCATAATAAGGCTATACATATTGAGAACACACTGAAAATTAAGAAAAAGAAGACCAGTGTAACTCAGAAAATTAACAGGTTATTAGAAGAATCTGCTCATTGCCCAGTACTCCTTCGCATATTTGTCAGCAACTTGAATGAAAACATAAAATATTTGCTTATAAAACTAGGTCTTGAAAGAAAACAGAACAATCATTTTAATCCAACAGTAAAGAACATAAAAGATGTGGAGACAAAGAGCACAGACTGTACCTCTGCATTATGGAAGGACTCTTTCTTAAAAGCTATAGCTGACAGTGTAGTTCAGAGAATATACTTTGTTAGAAAAACTAGTTTGAAGTGCCTGTCCTGACCTCCTTTACCTGAATTCACCCCTTTGATTGCACTGTTGTGGGTGTGTTTGTCAGGTCACTCTGTAAAGCAGACCAGGGAGAAAATACAAGCTGTATTGGGTCTGGCTGAGCTGTAATTCATCCCC
>VWZX01006741.1:627-13204 GCA_013399015.1 Galbula dea
TTGCAAAATAGAGCAGCTATTGATTTTTTATTATTGGCCCAAGGACATGGCTGTGAGGACATTGATGGCATGTGTTGTATGAATCTTTCTGATCATTCTGAATCTATCCATGCTAGCATTCAGCAATTAAAAACTGGTGTTCGCAGGCTGCAGAGAGAGGATAACTGAGATTGATTGGATAAGTTGTTTGGAGATTGGGGACTGTCTGGCTGGGTGAGAAGTTTGCTCAAAGCTGGTGTTTATGCCCTTATTGTTATTCTTTACTTGCTTTTGTTTGTACCATGTCTCGTGCAATGCTTGCAGAAATTTATTGACAGATAGATGCAATATATTCTTTTTGTATAAAAGAGAGGGGGAAATGTAGGAGTCTTGGATGGACAGGGAAGGACATCGAGCACGTCAGACTTGTTATGTATTGGAACTGGCTGGTAAGAAGCCGTGGTGAAATACACAAAATATGCAAGCTCGTGGCCATGAAGCAAGGAAGCAAAGAACACTGAGGACTAAACCACAACTTAAGATTGTTAAACTCCCCTGCAGTGGAAAAGTACTGGCTAAGGGGGAACATAGAGTAGTTTTGAAATTTATCTTGTAGCCTGCTTAGCTTTTAGCCAGTCAATGTAAAAGGCATCAAAAAATGTACCAATGAGAGAAAGCCATGCACAGCTAAAATAGTATATATTCTCATGCTTGTAATCAATAAATTTGACATCTTGCTTGCATCAAGCTGTGTCCTGTCTCTCAATCGCAGCACACTTGCATCAAGAAGTTATCATCAATGCACTGTGGGAACCTCCTGGACTGTGAATGGCTGGCTGAGTAGGCCTTCCAGCAAATATCTGGGCAGTTAAAATCCCCCATAAGACCCAGAGCCTGTGATTGCAAGGCCACTGTCAGCTGCCTGGAGAAGGCCTCATCAGCTTCCTCATCATGATCAGGTGGCCTGTAATAAACACCCACAACAGTATCCCCCATGCCAGCCTGCCCCTTAATTCACACCCATAAACTCTCAACTCTCCCCTCATTCACCCCTGGACAGAACTCAATACATTCCAGTTGCTCCCTCACGTAAAGAGCAAATCCCCCACCACACCTTGTAGACCTGTCTTTCCTGAAAAGGACATAGCCATCCATGACCACATTCCAGTCATGAGAGCTGTCCCACCATGTCTCTGTAATTGCCACCAGATCATAACCCCTTGACCGCACATGGATTTCTAACTCCTCCTGTTTATTCTCCATGCTGTGTGCATTGGTATACAGGCATTTCAGGGGGCAAGCTGAGCATGCCAATTTTACCCTAGGGGGGTGGGAGGCCTTCTGATCTGTATTAGTACTAGCAGTAGAATATTGCCCCACTGGTGCAGACGTGGCAACAACCCCATCCCCCTTCAAAACTAGACTCCCCTTTGTCCTTTGCAGTGTATCCTTTTATAAATTACAGCAGTTTTACTATGTTCTAGTTTATATTTGTTTTGTTTTCTTGCACATTTTGAGAGTGAAGCAGGCAACATATACAGAAAACAAATTGGATTTGCAGGTCTTCATGATTTTTACAATCTATATTAGTTTCAAAACTGCTTTCAGTACTGATTCCTTTCCTTTACAAAGCTTGCAGAATAATGCTTTGATGCTTCTGGTTTAACCGGTGATATACTTAGTCTCACTTTCATTCTTTATGAAGCAACATTTTCAATAAAATTAGCAAAGCAACATAGAGTTCAGACCCCACATGTTTTACTTGTGGGGTACAAATATGCTTAGAAAACTTGAGACTAAACTTTGAAGCAAAGTGTGAGAGAAATACTGTCCATATCTTTGTATAATGATGCTTTAAGGTATATGGGAGCACTGAAGTAGAAAGTCTTAGATCTGTATAGCTGTGCTTGACCTCTTCCCAACTTTGTATTTGAGTTGTAATCCCCTGTTAACCTTATCAGATACATCTTGGTGTGTACTTTGGCTCTGCTTGAACACATGTTGAATGATTCCCTAAGCAAGAGAATTTTATAGATGTGACAGTTGCCAGGGGTAACGTAATGGAGCCTTTAAAGTTATGAGTTCTCTGTCTACTTGGAAAAACATCATGTTGTGCAAAGATGCCTGTGTCAGGTCTAACTGTGTTAACTTGAGGGCAAGAAGTGGTAGAGTTGGGTACTGTGGTGCCCTAACTGAACTAGAACAGCCTGCTTTTTGTGTGCGTCCAGCAGGACTAGGGAAGTGATCGTCGCCTTGTACTTGGCACTGGTGAGGCCACACCTCGATTTCTGTGTTGTCGGCCCCTCACTGCAAGAAACACATTGAGGTGCTGGAGCATGTCCAAAGAAGGGCAATGAAGCTTGATGAAGGGTCTAGAGAACAAGTCTTATGAGGAGTGGGTGAGCAAACTGGGGTTATTTAGTCCACAGAAGAGGAGGCTGAGGGAAGACCATATTGCTTTCTACAACTACTTGAAAGGAGTTTGTAGTGAGGTGGGTGTTGGTCTCTTCTCCAAGTAACAAGTGATAGGATGAGGGGAAACACCCTTAAGTTATGACAGGGGAGGTTTAGATTGGATACTAGGAAAACTTTCTTAGTGAAAAGGGTTGTCAAGCCCTGGAACAGGCTTCCCAGGGAGCGGGTTGAGTCACCATCCGTGGAAGTATTTGAAAAGCCATGTAGATGTGTCACCTAGGGACATAGTTTAGTGGTGGACTTAGTGGTGTTAGGTTTACTGTAGGACTCAATGATGTTAAAGATCTTTTCCAACCTTAAAAATTCTGTGATTCTATGATAATGAGTATGTATGGAGACATATTCATGTTCAGTGTGGACGAACTCCAAAGCTAATTCCCTGAATCATGTGAAGATTCTGTCCTGTTGCTAAACACTGTCTGTTGTTTCTACTCATCCCAGTCTCATTTTCCTTTTTTTTCTTTGTAAAAAATTTTAAAATCTGTTGTTTGCACTCTTGTCTGTTCTGTAGTTTGTAAGCCTCCTGGGCAGGTGCTCTCCTTGATTCATGTTTCCACAAATGCCTGGCAGGGTCTCAACTGGGAGTCTAGGTTCTGTCGAAATGTAGTAAGTAAAAGATTAACCTGGGTCTCCTGAACATCTTTGTCCAAAGTGTTTGCTGTTACGCAACCAAATGTATGGTCAATTGTATATGTAAGCTTTACTATTGAAACACATATATGTGTTCTAAATTATAAATTATGTCACAGTAAAAAGTAATTGCTTTGGTCGTAGGCAGCAGAGTCAGGTTCCAGCACATCTCTGACCGGAAAAGGCTGAGTGCTGCAGAATGGATTCAGTGACTCAACTCCCATTGGTTTTTGAGAGAAGACATTTTGTGGTCACCCTAATCTATCTTTGATGTCTGTGGCTTTAAATTATAACACAATAACCTCTTATCTTGTCAAAGTGTGTTTCATTTCACAAGGAAAAATCTTAAAACATTAATTACTAAAAATCCTTTGCCCATGACACTTTCCTGCTAGTGTACCCTCATTTATGTGCATATGCTTGATGTAGTCACCCTTCAGTCCTCTACTGATCACAGGGTGTCTTATGGCTATGTGACCCTGCAGCCTTTGCTCCACTGCTTTCTCTCCATCATGACTATTTCATAGATTAAAATAGATCTCCTCACCAGGCTTGCCAGCTGTTGCCCATTTGGGATGCTATTGCCCCATTTTTCATTCTTATTTAAGGCAACTTGAGACCAGTGGAGCCACATGCAAAATCATATGTCTTAGATGCAATGATACTATAAAATGGGATGATGAAGAGTGTTTGTGTGAAGAATGGCAATGCGAGCAGGCAAGGTGAAAAGGCAATAAGTAGGTAAATAGTCCCCTCTCCACTGAGAAAATAATTCAACAAAAAGAATATGAAGCAGTTGTGTGCTTCTGATATTTAGCTAATCTTTAAAATCTTTGGTGACAAATGCCTGTATTTTAAAGATCTCAACTGTCTGCTGTTGGCAGAACTTAGCTGAACTTGTGTGTTACACACATATATGCATATGGACAAAGAAAGTGCTTCCTAGTCCTAGTACTTCTTAGTTTGACTTTATTTAAAAATGAAAGAATTCACAATAAGAACCACCCTGTGTATGATCATCAGATTGAAACATTTATATAACATTTCTCCCACAGCATTTTAAAATGATGATCAGCAAATCTAGAATCAAATTCTGTGCCCCTGCAAGTGGCAGCTTATTACATTCTGTGTTGTAAGTCTTTCTTGCACCTATGTGTCTGACTAAACGGTAGAAGTGCCAACTGGACGATAATGTAGTATCATTTCTGGAAGTATTGGCTTTTAAAGTTAATCTTCAATGGGATGTTTTACTGTAAGCATGTGCATACATTAGATAACTTCAGCATGCAGAGAGTATTTTAAGACCCACATAATACTGAGACACCCTTTAATATTCAGTAAAGGTCATGATACATTCCATGCACATAAGATCAGAGACAGACCTTCCAGGCGTATTTTACTTCTCAATAGAGATACTAAATTGGGAGCCCACAGTGATGTATTCTGTTTTACTGTAGGACAGTTAAAGTGGTGCTAAATTTTCCATGCTATTCCACTGGCATCTGAGCTGCAGTCTAGGACAACCACCTCACAGAGGTGCCAAGGAGAATAATACGTACAACTCTCTTCACATGCTTCTGTTTTTAGCTGAGATTTCCAAAACAAAAGCTCCCAAATAATAATGTATACTATTATGGATTCTGGGATGTTGAAGTGTGAGGTCAGAAAATTCACTTTAGTAACTAAACTCCGACATCTGATCCTATCAGTGTTGTCCAGATTCAACCTGTTAAACCACAGGCAATACTACCTGTAGCTACTTCTGTTATGACTGACTGTTTATCCACTGATGATACACACACGCACATACACACACACAAAAAAAAAGTGAGCAGCTGCTTCGTTAAGCTTTTTGTTTAATCAAAATCATTTTACAGCCACAAAATAAAAGACTATGCCTTTATAATTTAGAAATTTTGTAATAAACAACTTGCTTACAGAATTTCACATTGAGTTGGCTGCTTCTTGGGAGAAGAAAGAAGTGCATGTAAGATTAGATTCAAAATAATTCTGGGAAATTTATTTGTCCCCTTTATGCAACAACCTGCTAGGGGAAGGGAGAAAAGCAGATCCTGGCCTTGATGTCAAAACAATGTAAACTACTTTTTATATGTTAACTTGTGTAACAAGTGAGGCATGAAAACAAAAGCACAGTGCCATGAGCAGTGGCAATGAATATTTTATCTTACCAACAAAAAGCAGCAAGAGACTATATCCTTAAAGCATGTACAGTGCTGACAGTGTGCTCTCATTGTGACAGTAGTGGTATTTGTGATCCCAGCTGCACTCAAGCGTTTGCTGTAAAAGCACCCATTTCTTAGAACGTGTGTTACTGCCTATTACCCTTCACTGACACTTAGCCAGACAAAGGAGCTTTTCTGTGGTGTTCATGTTGCCTTGTATAAATGGATATTTAAACAACTTTTTTTCCCCAAGTTAAATAGGAGATTTTGGCATTGTTAGTTCTGAAATTTTCACAGTAACAACAAGTATCTTTAGGTGGCTTTAGTTTTTTTGTATGTAAACCAGCCTTTCTCTGACTTTTACAAATATCCAATGCTTTTCTAAAGTTCAGTGGCTGGATCATCACAGAAGTGTCAAAGCAGGAGTACTACTGCTATTGATATGATTCAGTTGTTTGAGTGTGGTAAGAATATTTAGAGAGTTTCTCAAGTCTGTGAGTAGCAAGTATTTGCACTTTCTGTTGGAGATTGTTTTGACTAAGTGTAATGAGTTAAGAGTTAGTGAGTTGACTATGGGTAAAGGAAGACGTTGCTCTGGGGAAGTTTCTGAATCTGTGTGCTCTCCAGTTTCTCCAGTCTGTGTTCTCTCCAGGCTGAGGCATGAGATTCAAAGGGAATTGGAGAATGTTGCTTGTAAATTATGGAGTCACTGCCTCGTATTTGCTATTCTCTCATCAATATTCTCAGACTATCCTTCACAACACAGCTTTTGCTCCTGTCTTTCGTCAATTTGCAAGGTTTCTACATCCCCTACTTAGGATTGTTCCCCATTATTGCATCCATTCTTAGTTCAGGTATTTTGTGTGGAGTTTCCACAGTCCTATGCTGATTTCTTGTTTCCTAATTCATATTTGAGAAGTTCAGGAAGTTTTGGGTGATTCATTAATGTGATTGCATAGTAGAATTTCAAGACATCCTTGTACCACTTTGGTGGAGAGCATTAGGGAAAGTGAAGAAGCAATGTGACAGGTGAAAAATGCGTTCAGGAGATCTGTGGATTGTGGTGTGGTAAAGGACAGGTAAGCAAAAGGCATAAATTAAATCCTGGAACTACATGTAATGTGCTTAATTCCAAATAAATGTGACTGTTTAGGTTCTGCCTTATCCAGAAGTACGATGGGCACTGTTGGGCATCTTGTTCACCACCTGTAGTCAAAACTATGGCAGAGCCTTCAGCAGCTCTGGGATCCTGGGTGAGTTCTGATCTCTGCTCAGACCTGGGATGCACACCTCCAAGCCAGAGATCACAGAATCACAGAATGTTAGGAGTTGGAAGGGACCTCAAAAGATCATCTAGGCCACCCCCCCTGCCACAGCAGGGTTCCCTAGACCAGGTCACACAGAAGCACCTGGGTTTTGAATACCTCCACAGAAGGAGACTCCACAACCTCTCTGGGCAGTCTATTCCAGTGCTCTGGCACCCTTACTGGGAAAAATGTCACTAGCCTGGATGGCAAGCACCCCTGCATGAGGACAACAGCTTTTTTACGTTTTAGAAGTGGGGCTGTTCAAGTAGATATACCCAATATAGCTTTAATCCAGTTAATTGAGGTAACAGTGGCAAGTGAATCTTAGTAGCACATACTTTGTGCTCAAACACACAAACCTGCCTGGGTGCTCATTGTAAGCTGGATTCTCAGCTCCCACATATTCATTGCTATTGGTACCTAAGCTTGGTGAATTTAAATTGGGAATTACTACCATTTCTTCAATTACAATTTTGACGGTTCTATAGGTATCCATTTTATCCTTACACCATGGGCATTTTGGATTAGAAATATTAAGTATAACAGCCAAAATAATAAAAAACCAGTAGCAGCTAAGTCTCTTTATTAAATTGCTACAATGTAAATTGCCACTTATCCAAAAGATCCATTTTCTGCTCCATTAGCCATTGATGTCCAGGATATAGCTTGAACATCTAGAAAAGAAAATTCTGAAAACGATAATATGCTGGGGGTTTTTCCATTCATTCACGGACTAAACCCTCTAGAAGTATCAACATGGCTTCTGATCTTATTGCAGTTCAACTTCTTTACCCAAATGACTCTCAAGGAAACATAGTCCTAAAATAATAGGGGAAAAAATAATGCCATGAAGAAAAGTTTCTTGGGATTGAGAAAATAGGATTATTTTTCATCTAACGATACCCTAATTTTATTGTAATTTTAAAATTCTGTGTTACAGATTGACTCCAGTCAAGCTTCAGATGCGTGCATTTGAATAGTCTAGGTCTCCCTATGGACTCAACAAATGTATCACGAAATGGCATTGCTTACTGGGAATGCAGATCCTGAGTTCAGCTCCCACTCCATCAATAACTTGGAAAACCTGTGTGAAGTGCAAGCCAAGAAAAGATTCTTCTACAAAAAGGCCAAACTTCTGCACCCTAGGGAAGACTTGTGCTGCTTAGCCTGCTGGGATGACCAGAGCAGGTTTGTGATCATCAATGTAGGTGGTATTAAATACAAAATTCCATGGACCACCTTGGAGAACTGCCCCTTGACCAGGCTTGGGAAGCTAAAATCTTGCAACAGTTACGATGAGATCATGAACATCTGCGATGATTATGATGTTAGCTGCAATGAATTTTTTTTTGATCGTAATCCTAGTGCCTTCAGGACAATCATGACTTTCCTGACAGCTGGGAAGCTGAGGCTTCTCAGGGAAATGTGTGCTCTTTCTTTTCAGGAGGAGCTTGTGTACTGGGGGATAGAAGAGGACCACCTGGAGTGGTGCTGTAAAAAGAGATTGCGACAGAAAGAGGAGGAGGCAGCTGAGGCCACGCTGTATGAAGGGGAGATGGCTTTTAGTGAAACTACGCAATGTGCCTTCCAGGACAATAGCCGATTGAGTTTGTGCATGCAGAAGCTCAGGGATATGGTAGAGAACCCCCACTCAGGGATCCCAGGAAAGATCTTTGCTTGTATTTCAATCTCTTTTGTTGCCATCACTGCAGTCAGCCTCTGCATCAGCACCATGCCAGATGTCAGAGAAGAAGAAGATCGGGTGAGTGCAGCTTTCCTTAGAGTGAAGCGTGTTTTGCATTGTTGTCTCCTCAGGGAAAGTCACTCCAGCAATCATGCAGGCATTACATTCAGTATTTATGATGTAGAAGGCTGACCAGGGGAGATCACAGAAAGCATTCTGTCACTTAATACTGTGGGAAGATTGAGCCAAACTGCATTGCCAGCACAGCTTTGTCAGTTCACACCAGCAGACAGTGTTACCTAACAGATTTGTTTTCTGACATCCCTAACGAGATCACAAAATAGCTGTTTGGGGTATAAAAATCAGCTGTGTGTGAAACTTAATGTTTGAGGTTAGAATAAGAGCTAAGAGATCAATTTTCCTTGAAGGTAATTTAACTTACCACTTTGAATAAAGACTCAATACACCACTATAAAAAACACATCTAAAGTATTTTGATCCTATGAGGGGATAAAGGGCAGGGAAGATGAAGCAGGAATTTAACAGCAGAAACAAAGGAAATGTCCTAGTTTTCAGACACACTCTATTCTCAAGTATAAACTGTGGATGCTCTATGTCCTTGAAAATCAAATTGTATGGATATTTTGTTTATTCTTTACAACAAATTTCCTAAGGGTTTAGTCCTTCATTTATGCAAGCAGTTCACTTCCCTAGGATTAGCTGTATGTAGGCCAATGATGGCTCATCTGAGGATGGACAGACAAGGGCAGTCATGTTTGCACAAAATAGGAGCTGAAATTCAATCTTAGAGGTTTGGGATTGAGGACTTCTTGAAGATTTCATGGCCTCTTTAGTTTTCCTCAAATCCAGGCTTGACACAAAATATTTGGCCTCATTTTCCAGCCTTGTGGTCATTAAATGTGATTGTCAACTTCAGCCATTAAGACAGTACTTCACCCTGTCAAATTCTGCCTCTCAGCTGAAAGCTAAGTTCTCCTGAAAGCAGAACCCTTCTCGTGTGCCATCACCGGGTGCTGAATGGCTCATCGCTCGCTATCGGTAGCAGAAAAGACAGGGGTCATTACCTGAAAGGAGACATTTACTGTTTTGTAGCATTGAAAGTAAAAAGCATGCTGATGGGAAATGGCTCCAGCAACTCCAGAGAGAGTGCTACATTTGACTGAGTACCTCATGTGCAGTTAAACCCACTCTTTGCTTGTGAGGTATGCTTAGGTGAACTACAAACTGAATTGTTTGCTTTGGAATCAGACTAATTCAGTAGCAGCCAGGAAGAAAGACAATATATTTGGTATGCTGTTTGTTATTTATTATAAGATCTTTGATTAAAAGACTTTTTATGATCTAAAATTTAAGGATAATAGTACTGGGTACTAGCTAAAAATTTATTGTCCTACTACTTTTTTTTAAAAACTAGTAGGTGGGGGTTTTTTTAAACTATTAGTAGTTTTTTCCAAACTACATGTTTTTTACTGTAATTAACAGTGCTCCAGTATGTTGCAATTTTAAGCACAAGGGATATTTTACTGCTAAAAACTGAGATGTATTTAGTGTTTAGGTGTTCCTGGATTTAAGTGAGAGCTGAATAATTGCTTTAAGAATTAGTAGAGTTTAGGCATCTTTGAGTTTTACTAATGATCTGAATATGTATGGGGACTCAGGCTAATAATATTTGTTAAGTGGAGCAGGGTACTAAGGAGGATAGAGCAAGCATATGAGAGAAGCCTGGATCTCTTGGGAAGCTGGGATCATTAAGGGATCGTTTTCCATGGTCAAATGCAAAACTGTACAATAAAGATGAATGCAGACTTGCTCTTGCAAAAGCAGAGAGTCTGATTCCCAAAATGAGATTCTAAATAGGATTTAGGGTACAAGCAACTGAATGTAAGTTCCTATTGCAGTATAAAGTCAAAAGGGTTAATGTGATCCTTGAATATCTAAGCTGGGCAGTAGTGATTAGAAGCTGGAAGATGATTTTATGCCTGTATGCAGCACTGCTGAGACTGGCACTAGACTATTGCAGTCAGTTCTCATGTTCATATTTTTAAATAATGTTTTGAAAAATTAAAGAAGGTGAAAAGATTCTGTAAATATTAGGCACCTGAAGAAAATGCCATACAATAAGAAACTTGAACATTTCAGTTTATTTAGATTATCAAAACAAAGATGAGTGTATTAATAAGTGGGTTTTTTATGGGGGAGAAGAACCATATAATTTAAAAGAGCTTTAAATTAAGCAGGGAGAGGATACATGTTTAAAAGCTGAATCATGATAAATTCATATGGGAAACTAGATGCCAATATTTAATAACATGGTGATTAATTGCTGGGCCAGACTGGTAAGACAATTAGTGGATTTAGTGTTTGTTGGTATTTTCAATTCAAATCTCAGTGCTTCATACATTCTACTTCAGTCAAAAGTGAGTTAATGATTTCAGTTCAAGTTACAAAGCTGAAATGCTTGCGATATAGAGGAGATCAGAATGAATGATCTGGTGTTTTTCTGTGCCCTTCAATTCTAAAACCACAGACCTCCTGCAAATAGGCTCTGTTCTGCCTTTTGCATGGGGAATGTCTGTGGACAGAGTGGAAATTGCTGTTTGAGACAAAGGTCATTCTCTAGCGTGAGGAACAAGTGAAGAATCACTTCTTATACAGCTTAGTTCATCCCCACTGTTCCTCACCTGCTACAGAATCAGTGCAAGTCAACACTATTCGAGTTGTAATTATTCGTGACAGGAGACATACACAGTGACTGATTTTGGTCCTGCACAAATGGATGTAAGCACCCATGGAGATCTTTTAAGCCTCAGTAAGGCTGGGCAAGGAATCAGGCATACTCCCACATAGAATTCCTTGTAGGGTCAGAGACCTAGGCTGCAAAGTCCTTGTGTGTCATCGGTACATGGCTTAGCAAGCCAATGCAGCTCATCAAATAGCAAATGTGGAGAGAAGACAGCTTATGTGGTTTCAAAGCCATGTTAATCATCCTGATCTGTATCCCTAGAACCTAGCTTAAAATTCCTGCCCAGAGAGATCTCTTTTGTCTGGTTTTGCAGTTTCCTTAAAGAGCAGAAAATGTATGTGCATGCCTTCTGGCTAAGGAGCAAATAAACAGTAAATACTGTTTCAAGGACTCACCATAAATGTGGACATTTTCCCAGGCTCTCTGGCTGGCACTACTGTTGTTAGGGTTCCATGTCATAGATGTTGTAGATTCTTTCGTTAACAAGGAGTGCTCCTTTCCTTGTTATTGCTTCAGGGAGAGAAAGAGGAACCGATTATGGAAAAAAAAATTTCTGGAGAGCAATTTTTCATACCCTGATCCTTTAAGTCACCTAAACAGACTAGCTGTTACACCCAAGAGTGCAGGGGTGCAAGTGACCTCACACAGATGTAAGCATGGGACCTTAGGGACCTTAAAAGTTAGAAGTAATTAGCAAGTGGGTGAGGAAATTTTTTTAGATGCTTGTCTGTCTCTTTTAAAATACAGAATAAGAATCAATCATTCATTTTGTTAACTTTATTAACTGCTCCAGATGTTCTAGATGACAGTGGTTTAGCAGGAGTGGAAAGGATAGTGTTCCCATGTGCTGTAGCTGTCTTGTTCTTACTAATGGTCACCCTGAGTCATATTGAGTGTTACTCTTTTTTGGAATGAGTATCATGTATTTCAGATGCTGCACAATTATCAATAAAGCTATCAGAATTGGATCCTAAACTAATTTTTACATACCAAACTAGGACATACATTTTATCTCTTTTTTTTTTTCTCTCATTTAGCTTTCATTTAATGATGAAATTAAATGAAAACACCATTCCAGCAATGTGCTGCTTATGGAAATTTCAGGAAAGGGGCATTTCAAATGTTTAAAGAAAATCATAGAATCAATCATAGAATCATAGAATGGCTGAGGTTGGAAGGGACCTTAAAGATCATCTAGTTCCAACCCCCCTGCCATGGGCAGGGACGCCACATGCACTAGACCAGGTCATTCAGGGCCACATGCAGCCTGACCTTAAACACTGACAGGGATGGGGCCTCCACAACCTCTCTGGGCAACCTGTTCCAGTGCCTCACCACCCTTTGGGTAAAGAACCTCCTTCTAATCTCCAGCCTAAATTTCTCCCCCTTCAGCTTGTAGCCATTCCCCCATGTCATGTTGCAATCAGACAAGGAGAAAAGTCTCTCTCCTTCTGCCCTATAATCCCCTTTCAGGTACTGAAAGGCCGCTATAAGGTCCCCTCTAAGCCTTCTCTTCTGCAGGCTGAACAACCCCAATTCCTTCAGCCTGTCCTCA
>VWZX01006748.1:0-18395 GCA_013399015.1 Galbula dea
AGGAAGCCCCACCATACAATCAGTTGCCAGATAATGAGAAGCAATATGCTCTGTTTACTGGTGGATCTTGCCGTCTTGTAGGAAACAAAGCCGCTGTTTTATGGGGGACCATAGTCAAAGAACAGCTATGGGGAGGCCTGGCAGATTGATTACATAATGCTTCCTCAAACCCGAAAAGATAAGCACTTCCAGTCGCTGGAAAGATTGAAAGTTACAGTGAGCAACAAACAACAGTGAAAGCATTGGGGGTTGGACCGTTTAAGAACTGGGATAGGCATTTAGCAGAAGCCACTTGGTTAGTTAACACCAGTGGATCCATCAATCGAGCTGGTCCTGATGAGTAAAACCCTCTTCATATAGTGGAAGGGGAACAAAGTCCCTCTAGTGTGTAAGAGGAATCTCTTAGGAAAAGCTGTGTGAGTATTTCCTGCTTTGAGCAAAGGGAAACCCATTCTTGGAGTTGCTTTCTCTCAGGGACCTTGACATACATGGTGGGTAATGATGACAGTCGGTGAAGTACAGTGTGTACCTCAAAGGAATTTAACTCTGGGTGAGAACACTTGAGATCTGCCAAATGTTAACTGCTGAATAATAATAGTGTTCAATAAGTGTCTTTTAGGATATCACAGTGGTGATCTCAGCAGCCTGCTTTGTCAAGCTGTGTGTAACAACACCATGAAGAGAACCTGTGAACTTGCAACGTATGGGCACAAACCACGTTGTGCTCATAACATCTTTCCTGCCCTGAGAAGACTGCCATGAAAAGTGGAGGTGAAGATCTGCATTCATGGACTGAATGGACATAACAATTGTTTTTGTGTAAAGAGAATTATAAACCAATTTAACATTGTTATTATTATAAAAGTAGTTCTAGTTTTATTGTCCAATCCACAAGTCTCTCTGCCTCTCTTTTATCCCCTATTCCTTCCCTTTGGGGGAAGAGGGGGGGGGTAATAGGGAACGTCTGTCATTGGGTTGGTGGTCAGCCCAGCCTCTACTCTCGATACATGGCAAGTCCAGGACAACCAACGGATCAGGCCGAGCTAGCATGGTTTCATGAGAGGCAGGTCCTGCTTGAGTAACTTGAACTCCTGTGATGAGGTGAACTGCCTAGTGGATAAGGGAAAGGCCGTAGATGTTATTTACTTGGGTTTTAGTGTGACCAGAGACGTGATTGTCCCCCTATACTCTGCACTGGTAAGGCCACAGCTCAAATACTGTGTTTAGTTTTGCGCCCCTCACTGTAAGAAAGACATACAGGCATTGAAGCGTGTCCAGAGAAGGGAATCCTGACCTCGACTTCAGGTGACTGGCTCCTTTTGGCTACGACAGGCAACAGGTGACTGATTCGGTACCTGAGACCGTCCAGAAGGCAGACAAGTAAGAGACTGGGAGAAGTACATAGGGCAAATAGGTTTGCAGGGAAGGACCACGGGAAAATCTCACCAGTGAGTATAATGGGGACATTGGGGAGTATTAAGGGAAGGTGCCCAGTGTGGACAATAAAGAAAATCCAAAAAGGATTGTGGAGGGTTTAAGGGCTCTTCCCAGCCCCAACACACGACAGGTAAATGAGAGACTGGATTGGAAGTTAAAAACTAAAAACTGCTTTAATAATAACAGATATAAATGAAACAAATATAAACATATACAGGACCCAAGATACTGAACCGTCCTGATGCCAGCTCCCAGTGGAATCAGCAGTCCAAAGCAGTGAGAGAGCACATGCAGCTTCCAGCACAGGCAGACAGCATGCAGCTCGGCAAGGGTCACAACAGAAAACGCAGAGAGGAGGCTTCCTCGTGGCTACGAGGCAAAAAAAGTCCCACAGCCAAACCCAATACTCCCCTGGACTCTCCCCAACGCGGGGTGGTGGGGGGCGGGTTGCAGTGTCCTTGATTCAGGAATTTCAGGTTCTTTTAAGGGACAGTCCAGGCAAGGTGCGTGGGGGCAAAACTAAAAACAGTGTTATGTACGTGGTGGTGGAATGTCTTTTTAGAAAATACAGTTACTGAACAGAATTAATTCTGTTCTAATCCAAACCATAACAAGGAATTTAGTGACCCTGAAATACCCCTTAGTAGTCCACTGGGAAGTTGTTGCAGACTTGAGAGTAGCTGCAAAACTTCTGTACGGTTGGTAAGAAAAAGATGGTGAAATTTTGTTACTTCACTTTGATTTGTTGGAGTTCAAGCCCCAGCCTGGTTTGGGGTTCGAGCCCCTACCTGGTATTGATTATTTCAGGATTCTGACTTGTGTGTCTCGTTTATCAGCTTATGATAAACGGTTTGAATATTTACATTGTATTGGATTATGATACTTGATTTGCTTTAGTAACTTCGGTGGCATGGTTTTCTTGGCCATTGGTTTGAATCACTTCCAGTTTGTGTGGCAGTTTTGATTTCTGACTTTCTGTATTCAGCTGGGTGCGGGCCAGTCTTTAGAGTGATATTGTTTGACATTTTCACAGAACTACAGAATCTCCAGGGAGGAAGGGACCCGTTAGGATCATCTAGTCCAACTCATGTTTAGGCACAGGACAACTCCATAGTCATACCAGGTGCCTAAGTGCCTTGTCCAAATGCTGCTTAAATTCCGTGAGAGTAGGGGCCATGACGGCCTCTCTGGGGAGCCTGTTCCAATGCTCCACTAGCCTCTGGGTAAAGAAGCTCCTACAGATATACAATATAAATTTCCCCCGGTGCAGCTTCATGCTTGGTTTTAATGAAATCTCCATTGGGCTGTATTTTAAAACACAGAAAACAATGGCAGATCCCTAGGTGGGAACATAACAAAAGCTGATTTAATTGAATATTGTAATCAGTGGTGGCTGTTGCATAAATTAATTATGCAAAAATTATTTGCATTAACTGTTCTCATTTGAGAGTCTTTTCTTGTCTCAAAGGTAGATACTGTGGCTATTTTTCGGCTTCACCACTGGCTTCAGGCCTGAGCCTGCACTGTTTAAACCTAGCTGGCCTCCACACCCCCACACACGGCCAGTAGCTTTCCCTGGGAAGGGAAAGCTGGATACTCCAAGTACAGCTGCTCTGGCAGGACCATCAACAGAACAATAGCCTGACAGACACCTCACAAAAGCCAGAAGCCTGTGAAAGGCAAAATAAGCATCAGTTCTTAGCTTTCTGGTATGTTGCTTTACCAGTGAAGGGGGCCTGGACTTGGATGGGTGTCTTCCCCAGTGGAAACTTTGGTGGTGGCGGAGCTGGGAAGGGAGACAGTTGAATTCTTTTTTGTTGTTGAGTGTTCTGTTTGGAGTGCTTTGTAGGTGATCTACGTGTCCCTTCCAGAGTTATGAGAGAAGTAATGGTAAAGTTTTGTTTTGTTTAGCCAGAGTATCAACTAGAGAAGGGAGCTATAAGTGGCCCCCTCTAGGATCAGAAGGTAGGACTTTGTGTCAGTGTTTGTATTTAAGCAAAAGAAGAAAGGGAAAATTTGAAAGTGTGGAAGGATGTGACTAAGGATTGCTCTGATGCAATTATAACCGGTCAAAGTAAAGGAGTCTTCTCCCAGCCTTGAAAGGGAGGAGGAAGAGGGGAAAGGAACTTGGGATGGACTGCAGTCTCTCCCTCCCTATTCCTGGCACAACTACTGGCGCTGCGAGAGGCCTCTACAAATTTTAGAGCAAGGCCTATTGCAACTACAAAAATAAGACAATAAGCTCCCTACTAATTTTAAAATGAGGCCTTTTTCAACTACAAGAGTAAGAAGGTGCAAAATGAAGCACCTACTGACTTTACAACAAAGCCTATCTTAACAAAAAGAACAAGGTTTTTTCCTCTTTCAACTATAGAGCACAAGTGTCTACATAGTATAAGGAAATTTCCTGTTGATTGTGGATGATACCTTAGCTTAACTGAAAAAATGGCTGTAGGCATACCAGCAAGTTCTGTAACTTCCTTAGCCAGTGGGGAGAGGAAGAGCGTCCTATGTGGCTGGGAAAAAGGATATAAAGGGGCTGCATCCCCTGACACTTTGAGAGACCCCACAGGGTTATGTTTAGTGGACTTTCCCTTTATTTGAATAAAGTTCCATTTTAGAACCTCCTCTGTCTCCTTTATGGGCATCAACCTTTGGTAGTGAGATTTTTTCTGCATACTGAGTGTCCTTCAAGTGGCACCTGTTGGGAGGTCCTGGGATCTGTATATCTACTGAGATTCAGGAGAGATGAGGGATGCCAAATTGACGTGGTAAAAATCAGCTGAAGAACACTCTCAAAGACAAGAGTTTAAGGTTTGTAGAAGAAGCAATCCTTTAAAGACGCCAGGCAACTGAGGAATCTCTCTTCCTAACACATATGTTCCTACTGAACTTGGACTGTTATGCTGTAGACACAACATACTACAAATTTAATAGATTTCTTAGAACTCATCTATGCATTTATAAGTTTTCCTAGAATTCATTTGATAGTGTAACATCCTTGGCGCTTGCGCAGTTGTTTTTCTTGGGGGGGTCCCTGGATCACCATCTTCCCCTCAGGTCATTATTAGTCATGCAATGAAGATGAAGATTCATTCATCTTTTCTCTCCTCATGGCACCTCTTAAATCCAGAGAATCTATTGTTTTATTCTGATATGTCATATCAGCAAGCCAGTTCCTGTTCCCCTTCTCTGTTAGCTATAGTTACATGATGAGAAACCCCTTCATGTGTTAGTAAGCTAAGGCAGTATAACCTGAGGCACCTGAAAAATATAGCAAGTGTTTACAGTTCTTGTTTTACTACTACTTATCCTACACATTATGAAATTTCTAATTCTATGTCAAATGCCAAGTTGATTTGCTGAACTACTCTAATACATGCTACTATACACAAGTTTAACAAATTCTTAAACCTATTGATTATCCATCAGTCTTACTCAAAGACCAGTGGAAAATTCGAGGAAAATCTCATGAGCAAAAATGAAGATGCAAACGAGGTCAAATGCTGCTTAATCATTCAAACTTTATCGACACAGTGGGGAGAGATATTTAAAGTGTTAGGAAAGGAAGATAGAGAAAAAAAGTCAAAAAAATGAGTCAGGCAAGAGATCAGCAACCGCAGTCACCACCATTGGATCTGGCAGCATCCCGTTGGTCCGTAGTTTCATTCCTTTGACGGTGGGTGAACATGCAGGCATAGTCGCTTTGTCAGAGGGTGCATATGCAGTTGTTTTTCCACACCCCTTTTACAGAGTAGGCATCCCATAGTATTCTGAGCATTTCCAAGGTAATGGCCTGTCCCAGTGCATGGGTGACTTGTCCCTGTGCTGTTCAGACAGACTATTTCGCCTTCCCATTGGCTGTTTTTGGGGTGGTTGGACCCAATGAGCATGCACTGTGCCCACAGCCTGATGTTTTGGCAGGATGCTTCCTAACCTTGAAGAGGTGGTTTTGGTGCTTGTGGGGATTCTACTATTTCAACTACAAAAGCAAGATGATAAAGACTCTACAAATTTTACAGTGAGGCCTATTTCAACTACAAAAATAAGATTATAAGGGCTATACTAATTTTACAACAAGTCCTATTTAAACTACAGAAGCAAGAAGGTGCGTAATGAGGCATCTGCTGACTTTATAACAAGGCCTATATTAACAAGAAGAAAGTGGTTTTGTTCTATAATGAAACGTGTTAACTTTACAACAAGGCCTATGTCAACTGCAAAGCACAGGTGTCTGCATTGACTAAGGAGGTTTCCTATGAGGTCTTAGCTTAACTGATAAACTGGATTGGTAGGAACCAATGTCCTGACTGATAAGGAATAGAACTTTTAATGACCAATTAAGAATCTCTAGATACCTGAATGTCTGAATTTTCAAACTTAGACTTTTAGTATGCATGCTTAATCAGGTTATACATATCAACTACCCCACCTAGGGGCAGCTTATTTTCCAAAATTATGAACATTCAAGGTAGGTTATGGGAAGGGGAACATATATGTAGTAGGTGTATTGGGATGTCTGAAACCTCTGAGTACCTTAACCACTGGTGAAAGCAGGAGGGTCCTATGTGGCCGAGAAAACAGGATTTAAGAGGGCTTGCATCCCCTGACACTTTGAAAGAGACCCCCACAGGTTTATGCCTGGTGGACTCTCCCTTTATTTGAATAAAGTTTCTTTTTAGAACCTCCTCTGTCTCCTTTGTGGGCATTGACCTTCAGCAGTGAGATATTCCACACAGTATCTGAGACTCTCATAAATTGGCCATCTATTGAAATAGTGATTAGCTTTAGTTCTGGTATTTGTAGAATGTACAGATGATCATGTCTGCTTAAACAAAGACATTGCTATGGCCACATGTGCTTATTAAGTGTTTTTTCGAGGGAGCCTGTGGCCCTGAGGAGGAGCCAAGAGTGATAAAGTCCAGCTAAAGAGGAGGAAAGGCCTGCCAAGCCAGAGTTGGATGGATAATGTTTTTAAAACAAGGAGAAAGTTTACAGAACTAGGAGAAAGGTTGGAGGTTAAGCACCAAGCAAGACTCAGAGCCTTCATCAAGAAGACCCCATGAAGACCACTACTATAGGGTAATGAACGTGAGCTAGAAGGGAGGGACTTAAGTTAGTGAACTGTTAGAAATAATTAGCATAATCCTGCCTATACTATGACTATGCATGTTAAAATTCTGTATAAGTGTTGAAACTTTGCTTATATAGTGCACACATTAAGTGGAGCTATCCCCCGTGTGTCCAGTGCTACATTAAAAAACCCCCTTGCTTAATAGTCATCCCAGCTATGGAATTCTGCTTTGATTAGCACAGTTTCACTATCAAATACAATATAATTTGAATAAAATGAGAAAGAAATAGAGGTTAATAAGCCCTTGAAGAATTTTTCGTGTAAAATGTGTTTTTCTACCCAAGTCTCATGACTCCGCAGTCCCATACGTCAGAATGTTTTGTTGCAGCAACACTTTAATAACTGATCCAGGAGTTGCTGAGGTGACTGGAAAGGCTTCTGGCCATCCTCTTAGTTGACATACTCTCCAACAGATATTTGAATTGTCCTGCTTGAGGCATTTCAGTGAAATCCACCTGACAACATTGGACAGGGCATACAGCCCAGGGTTGCCCTCCCCTAGCATTTCTCCTTGTTACATGATTATTTATGCAACTTCCAACAGTTCTTTTTGCTAACTTCAGCCAATCCTTGACAACCACAATGGCTCCCTTCATGAAGTTGCTTCAGGATTTGTAGGGCCAAGGCCTTTACCACCCATTTTTTCTAGTCTGTCAAGGACCACGGCCAGCCTTGACCACCAACCCAATGACAATTCTGTTGGTACGATATTGTTGTTGATGTGAAAGGTGTGTGTCAGGAGGATGGGGTCAGGCTCTTCTCAGTGAAGCCCAGTGACAGGACAGAGGCAATGGTTGTAAGCTGAAGCATAAGAGATTCCGTGTGAATACATATAGAAATTTTTTCACAGTGAGGGTGACAGAGCACTTGAACAGAGTGACCAGAGAGGTTGTGGACTCTCCGTCTATGGAGATATTCAAAACCCGTCTGGACGCGCTTCTGTGTGACCTGGTCTAGGGAATCCTGCTGTGGCAGGAGTGTTGGACTAGATGATCTTTCCAGGTCCCTTCCAACTCCTAACATTCTGTGATGCACCACTTCAGTAACAACTGGCGAGTTTTGGTCCTCAACCTTCATCTGCATCACAGAAGTAGACTCCTCTGAAAGTCTAGGCAAGATAGCCAACAGTTAAACATCCATCTCTACAACTGGTCTCATAGGAGTACATCTTCTTCTAATGGTTTCAACATGGGTCCATTCAGGAGAATAGAATATATTTTCCCTTCTATCTGTTTTATTAATCAGTTTTCCAGATGATCTCTCCAGGGCTGATACATGGGCCTGCAGAAGACCAGAGGTGCTATCTTCATACTGCCATGTTCTGTTTGCCATTTCCATTTGCACAAACTTACAGAGCATAGGTCGTATGCATGGTTTTGCATCAGGGTTTACTGCTCACCTGTCACAATCACCTCTTGAGCTCTCTCAAGTACTTTTTCCATGGTGGTACACCTATTCGGGTGACATTCAAGATCCTCCTGAAGGGTATAGCTGACTCTTACAGCTGACAGGGATTGCTTCCAGAGGCTGCGAGCACTACTACTTCTGACAATAGCTTTGTCAATGCCTCCTTCTTTGGCCAGGGATCTGAAACAGGGCACGGCCTGAAGAGTTAACTTGGAATGCATGCTTTTGGCTAAGAGATATAGAACTAGGATTCAAGGACTAGTGGAAAACAATACCTAGCCAAAGAATGCTAACATACTGACACAAAGAACATAAACAAACAGCAATGAAAATGCTAACGCACTGACATAAATCTTACATAAATAGACATAGGAAAGGAACAAGGAGAGATAAGAGGCAAGAGAGGGGCAGGAGTCCAGAGCCTATTGCCAATATACATTGGAGTCAGCAGAATCAAGGAAAGTTCGAAAGTTTACCTGAGAAAGAAGAGCGAAAACAGAACCTCTGAAGAGGAAGTAACAGGATGTACCACCAAGAATCTCCCCAAAATGAAGACTCTGTCCCTGACTCCACCCTAACTCTGCCTGCTATGAGTATTATAATTAGATGTTGCAATAATATGAATATGGATGTAAAGGTGTTGTAATCTCTCTTACGAATTGTATAAATAGTCAGATTTTTCACTGACTTTTTGGAAGTCTTTGTCTGGTATGAGCCGGGAGTTCCCCAACGTTGCCTGAAAATAAATACCTCTCTGCTTAAAGACTAAAACTTATCTCTGAGCAGTTCCATTATGCCTTTTGGGGAATAAATTCGGCATAATTTCTGGCGATCCAGGCAGGAGGTTTCCTGCTCCACTGTGCTGGAATCTGGGGGGCCTGGGGATGCTTGTGGGGCCCCCCGACTGAATCTGCTGTCAGCTGTCTCCCCAGCCTCTTTCCTTCACACTCTGGTGGAAAAGGATCTTCTGCTAAATTCAGAGGGTTTTATCTATTCATATACTTAACTCTTGAGAAAATGATAAGACGAGGACGGGAGGCTGTCGCTCGAGGGGAGCAGAAGGGATGCCCCTGCATTTACCCCAACTGGGTTCAAGTTTGGAGTCCTGCGAATGGGTTAGAGCCCCGTGAGGGTCCCCAAGTAGGTACAAGTCCTGCCACTGCAGTGTAAAAAACGCTTTTGCTCTGTATTGTCTCGTTCGCTTTTTGTGTCTTGTGTATTGTCCTATTGTTGTGGCATGCTATTGTGGGCTGTAGGGTCTAGGGTCCAGAAGAGGGGAGGCTGGACAAGTCCGAGGTCGGTTTCTCACAAGAAAGCAGTTAGATAAGCCTGGGACAGAAGGTGGGAGTCACCTAGCAGGAGCCTTTGCAGCTGCAAGAGAGGCCTTACTGCCCCACATAGCCTTAACATCTTATCCTTCCCACACCACACTGCACTAGTCTTATCACAGTCACGTTTCTTAGAGGTACACTGTTTTATCCTCATTTTTGGTAGTTGTTTTTGCCTAGTGGGTGTTGATTCTTGATTGGTTAGTATGATTTGTATATTTAACTGTCACTTGCTAATTGGTCATTATTCTTACTATAAAAGATGCTTGCTAACAGTACCGCGGTGCTAGCCATCTTGTATATAGTCTCTACCTGTGACTCTTGTACTTTTGCTTCGCCTATTTTATTTTCTTTTATATTAAATGCGACCACCGGCTGCATGGCTTGTGTGTAAGGGTGTGTGTCAGCGTGTCTGAGTAGTCCCAACACCATAGTTGTTGCCTGCACAGCATATTGTCGTGCTGCAACATCCTGTAATATGTTAGTTGTGTATGGGGTGCAATTGTAATTCAGAAGGGGTAAATAAGATCTTACCAACGTATCAAAGACCTAGGAATAAGATTTGCCCCCTTTGTTACTGTTCATTTTATGTAAGAGCTTTGTGTGATAAGTGCAGAAAGTATATTTTACGACCAAGAGGAACACAAGCAATAGTCCTAGAATGGACTAATAAGTTTCTATTGGACAATAGAATAGAATGAATAGAATAGAATAGAATAGAATAAAATAGAATAGAATAGAATAGAATAGAATGGACAATAAGTTTCTATTGTATTCGCTGTGGGGCTAAACAAGATCTGGCAGAAGCTCAGTGGGTAAAATTTTATTGCTGCTTCACACATAGACAAATATTAGTAACATTTAGTTCACGTTTTCTGCAAAAGGCATGTTTTAAAGTTCACAGTGACAACTCGCAACTTTGTAATAACACAGATCAACTGCAAGGCAAGAAACCTCTATGACACTTCACGACCTTATTCGGTAATGCAAATTACCCAGTAAATGTCGTAAGGTAGGAAAGTTTATAATCAAGTGTGTGTGGCAGTGTGCAGAGAGTCTGTGAGACGCAGTCTGACTGCGAAGCGAGTGAGGAGTCCCGCTTTGCGGTTCCATGTTTTCTGCCATATGCAGGTAATTTTAATCTCACCCCCGTATAGAGGAAACATATTGAGGTTTGGAGTGAATTAACTTCTGAACAAAGAAATTCAAGAGCCCGGCAAATATTTCCTGGGAGTGATGGTTTTAGACCTAGCTTGAAATCCTGGGCGAGAGTAGCTATTGCCAGAGGGTTGGGAAATATTCGACAAACTGATATATAGCACTGATATACTGCGTTAGGGAACCTGCTTGTACTGACTAAGTAATAAGGGGGCAGAAATCACTAACAAAATATATACTGAGCTCCTGTAACAATGGGAAGCCAACAAAGCAAAGAAATAAATTCAAAAACCCCCCTTAGGGTGTATTCTGAAATGCTGGAAGATTTAGGAGGAATCCCAGGGGGAAATGTGAATAAAAAGACACTTTTAAAATACTGCCAACAGTGGCGGCCTTTACATACGCTAGATGACAGTGAGAAATGGCAGCCAGACGGAAGCCTCAATTATCATACAATTCTACAACTTATGTTGTTTTACTGGAGGCTCCAAAAGTGGGATGAAGTGATGTATTGTGATATGTTTTTCACGTTGAGGAGCAAGCTTGAATGGCAGAGGGACTCTGGAATAAATATCCCACCCCAAGATCCCTTCGTTCTAACATTAGAAATAATGGGAAAAATCTCAAACCAAAGGAACGCTATTGTTACACCTATAGCATTGGACAGTGGTGCCTTAAGGTAGGAAGGAGGAACAGCGAGGTAGAGAGTGTAATAAGTTGCCGAGAATTATAGCCTTTTGCACCACGGTATGGTGTCCCAATGCCAAGACTAAAAGAAAAGGGACATAGCAGCTCTCAGGAGTTAGACTGGGATGAAAAAGAAAGCAGCCTGCTAGAATCAGGAGGGGAGAGCACCTCTCAGAAAGTAAAAAGGAATGAAGAAGAAAGTAGTTCGCAAAAGTCAGGAAGAGATGAAAGAGAGAGAGCGATGAAAAGGATGGAGATAAAATAACTACAGAAAGCTTAAGAAAAGACCCAGAAGAAGGGACCAGCAAGTCCTACTATTCCATGGTATCTTGGCTGTTGAACGAAAAGCCAAAGACAAGGCAGGAGGGAAAGCGAGAGCTAAAACTAAAGTTAACCATACAACAGCCCCCTTCTGCAAATAATGCCCATCTTGGGAGAATGAGTAAAGGTACCTTTCACAACAAGTGACTTGAACAGCTGGAGGGAGGAAGCGAAATACTTTAGGAAAAACCCAGAAGGAGTAGCCAGGAGACTTGAATTAATTGCAAAAAAATCAAGATGGTCATTGGGAAGATATAGATCTATTGCTATCAGAATTAAGAGAAACAGAAAAAGAACTTGTGTTGAAAACTGCAAGAACACATGCTGCCTTACTACAAAGAAACATGGAGGACATATTCCCGGTAGAAAATCCAGATTGGGACCTGAACGACCCACTCCAGTATGAATTATTAACACAATATAGGAGATTAATCACAATGGGTTTACGAAAAGCAATACCTAAAGCAATAAACTGGGCAGCTCTGTATGATGTTAGACAAGGATGAGATAAGACACCCTCAGATTTCTAAGACAGAATTAGAGTTGCTATGAGACAATGTACACCTTCGGATCCTGTGTAAGAAGCAGGTAAACAACAATTGCTAGCGTTATAAACCAGAAAGAAGCTGAAAAAACTCAAGCATCCTGCGGACAAAGATTTGGAAACATCAATGAATGAAGCCTGGAAAGTGTACAACAATAGGGACAGAGAAGAGAGAAAGAGAGGATAAGAAACTTACTAAGGCTGTAGTGGTAGCAGTGGTAGCCCAAAACTCAAAGTTCCCAGGGGTGAATATTAGATGCAGTGGTCGTGGCTATCCTGTACAGGGACGAGGAGGTTTCCTCTCCCAAAAAAGCAAGACTAGGACCAAACTAATGCTCCTACTGCTTACAAATAGGTCATTGGAAGCGAGAGTGCCCTAATTTGAATGGGAAGCCTGAGAATGAGGCTATTGCCCATCAAAGCAGTGACTGAGGGGGACCAATGAGTCTGTCCCTAGCAGAGGGTTAAAATGGAGCTAGGGGAAGGTGAAAAAAAATTACACTTTTTAATTGATACCGGAGCTACATTTTTGGTTTCAAATGAGGAGCTAGTTCCAAAAAGTGATGAATTTGTACAAGTTGTGAGAGTGACAGGCCAGCCAGAAAAAGCTTTCTTTATGAATTCTTTCTTTATACTTTCCCAGTATAACACTGGGAAGCAAATGGGAATCCATCAGTTTTTATATTTACCCAATTCTCCAAAACCTTTACTAGGCAGAGATTTATTAGAAAATTTGGGAGCTGTAATTAGATTTAACAACGATAAACTCAAATTCCAGATAAACGAAGAGCAATTAATAACTGCCTTAAGCTTGACTATCAGTTGCGTAAAACAAGACCATAACAACCACAACCTTGTACAAATCACGACTGAAACATATCCATTATGTCGGCCACCGACATACCTGGGAAATCAAAACAGGCAGCCGCTATTACTATTTAACTAATACCGGGAGCAAAACCAGTAATCATTAAAAAATACACACTGAGATCAGAAAACAGAATAGGATTCGAACCGATAATAGAGAAATTTTTAGAATTGGGGCTACTAGTAGAATGTGAATTAGATTTCAACACACCAATTTTGCCAGTTGAGAAACCAAATGAGACTTATAGGATGGTTCAAGATCTAAGAGCTATAAAAGAAATCACAAAACCCCTACACCCGGTTGTAGCAAATCCTTATACACTTTTGACTAAGTTGAAAAACAGCCTGATCTGGTTTACAGTGTTAAATTTAAAAGATGCATTCTTCTGCTTTACCCTAGCCCCAGAAAGTCAGAGGATCTTTGCCTTTGAAAGAGAATCTATTAGTAAAGGGAGGAAGAGTCACTTAACCTGGACGATTTTACCTCAAGGATATAAAACCAGTCCCACATTGTTTCGGAATCAGTTAGGCAAAAAATTGGAACAATGGGAACGGCCACACGAAGATGGCGCTCTTCTGCAGTATGTAGATGTTACTAATAGTAACTGAGCCAGAAGAAGAGTGAGTAAAATGGACACTTTCCCTATTGAACTCGGGCTTGAACGGATATCGAGTTTTGCAACAGAAAGCGTAGCTGGTGCAAGAGAAGGTGGTGTACCTGGGATATGAAATCTCCAGAGGACAACGATCCCTGGGAACAAAAAAAAAAGCCTTCTGCCAGGTGCCCAGATCAGAAACGGTGAGAGACCTACGAGCCTTCTTAAGAATGACAGATTGGTGCTGTTTGTGGATATATCAATACGGGACACTTGCAAAACCTCTGTATGACTTACTGAAAGAAACCAAAAGCATCCGAGTTTGGACTCCTGAGGCAGAAACAGCCTTTAAAAGATTGAAACAGGAACTTACGAAGGCCCCAGCATTGGGCCTGCCGGATGTAACAAAACCATTTTGTCTGTTCTCTCATGAACGACAGGGGATAGCCCTAGGGGTGTTGGCACAGCAACTGGGACCATACAAAAGAGCTGTAGCTTATTTCTCCAACCAGTTGTACAAAGTAAGCAAAGGATAGCCCACTTGTCTGAAAGCAGGAGCTGCAGTGATTATGAATAGAGAAGAAGCCATAAAACTCACACTAGGCCAGAAAATGACTGTTAGCATCCCACACTGTATCAGCACTCCAACAACAGAGAGGTTGCCATTTGTTGTCACCTTCTCGATTTCTGAAATACCAGGCGATCTTAGACGAATCAGACGATGTAACCATTCAAGTGACCAACATTTTCAATCCAGCCTCATTCTTAGTAGTAAGAATCTTAGCAGAACCAATCGAGCATGACTGCATAGAGACTATCGAAGCAGTATTCTCCAGCCGCCCTGACCTCAAAAAAGAACCACTCCAGGATGCAGAAAACTGGTTTTAGGACAGATTTTGAAGCAAGGTGTGAGGATGACGGGTTATACGGTAACCAGAAGAGAACAGGTAATTGAATTGAACCCTTTACCTGATGGAAGTTCAGCACAAGAAGCAGAATTGATAGCTGTTACCCTAGCTCTCAAATTGTGTCGAGAATAGAGGCTGAGCCGACCACCAACCCACGGACAGACACTTCTTACTATCCCTCCAAGGGGATAAGAGAGACAGAGAGGCTTGTGAATTGGAAAATAAAAATAAAACTGCTTTAATAATAATTAAAATGTTAAAAGAAATGTATATATAGAACCAATACCAAACCCAACAGGCGTTTGAATGATAACTACGCCACCAGTGAGGCTCCAGCAGGCTTCAGCAACAGGTTCCCTGGCACCAGCCCAGTCCCAGTACCAGATGAATCCAACTCCCCTAGGGGCGAGGTCCTGCTATCGGATGCCTAAACTTAAGATTCAGAAATCCCGGGTCTTAAAGAGAAGGTACACACTGCACCTCACCATCTTCCATCATTACCCACCATGTACGTCCAGGTCCCTGAGCAAAAGCAACTCCAAGAATGGGTTTGCCATTGCTCAAAGCAGTAACAGTTTTCCCCAAAGATTCCTCTCACACACTAGAGGGACTTTGTTCCCCTTCCACTGTATGAAGAGGGTTTGACTCAGCAAGACCAGCTCAATTGATGGATCCTCTGGTGTTAAATAAGCAAGTGGCTTCTGCTAAATGCCTATCCCAGTTCTTAAACGGTCCAACCCCCAATGCTTTCACTGTTGTTTGTTGCCCACTGTAACTTTCAATCTTTACAGCGACTGGTGCATGATATATGATATACCCACACAATACGATGTTCTTTGGTCCAATTGCCTATGAGATTGTTTTTCAAATGAGTACCATTATCTGACTCAACTCTCTCTGGAGTACTGTGGCGCCACAAGATCTGCTATTCAAGGCCCAAGATAGTATTCTGTGCAGTGGCATGAAGCACAGGATATTTCTCCAGCTATCCCGTGGTTGCTTCCACCATTGTCAACACATAATGCTTACTTTATCGGGTTTGAGAAAGCATGATGTAATTAATCTGCCAGGCTTCCCCATACCATCGTCCATCGTCCCCCACACCACAGAGGCTTTAACCGCTTAGCCTGCTTGCTTGTGGCACATGTTTCACAGTCATAGATAACCTGCGCAATAGAGTCCATAGTTAAATCCACCCCTCGGTCACAAGCCCATTTGTACGTTGCACCTCTTCCTTGATGTCCTGAATTGTCATGGGCCCACCGAGCTAAGAACAGTTCACTTTTATGCTCCCAGTCCAAGTTGGAACACTTTGGCAGCATGATCTGCTTGTTGGTTCCAACGTGCCAGGCCATCGTACCCACACAGTCCAATAAACTTTAAGGTCCCTTCCAACCTGACAATTCTATGATTCTATGATTCTTTAAAATGTCAAACTTGAAATCAGTCTTTAAAATTGACCTACTACCAGTCCGAATTGGCAAACTCAGAAATCAAGACTGCCACCCAAACTGGAAGCGATTCAAGTCAATGGAAAAGAAAACCATGCAGCCAAAGTTAAAAACACAAATCAAGTGTCATTGTGATAAACCAGAAATATTCAAACCAGAGACCAATAAAACCGTATGCTACCAAAGTTTGGAACATAACTCACATATCACAATCTGACCGACACAAAGTTCAAAATCCTAAAATTATCAATACCAGATAGGAACTCGAACTCCAAACAAGTTGGGGCCTCAAGCACCTACAAATCAATACAAAGTGAAATAAGAAAACTACACCACCTTTTCCTTACTAACCACAAAGGGATTTTGCAGCTTCTAAGAAGTCTGCAGAAACCTCCCCAGTGGACTATTCAGGGGTATTACAGGGTCAGGAAAACTAAAGCTCTGAGGGAGTTAAATCTAGAGAGGCAGATTAAGGGGAGAAGTAAACACTTCTATAAATATATTAACAGAAATGGGAAGAAGAGGGAAGGTGTGGGCCCCCTCAGAAAAGAAACGGGACATCTGGTGACAGATTACATGGAGAAGGCAGAACTTCTCAATAGAGGCTTTACTTCGGTCTTCACTGGCAAGAGCTCCCACCACACCCCCAAAGCCAAAGAAGATAATGGCAGGGACGGGAAGATAGAACTGCCCCTAGTAAGTGAAGATCAGGATTTTGACCAACTGAGGAACCTGAAAGATCACAAGTCCATGGAACCCGAAGGGATACACCCACAGGAATCACAGCTTAACAGAATGATTACGGTTGGAAAGGACCCTAAAGATCATCTAGTCCAACCGATAGCCCTACACTACTCTTATCCCTAAATCATCCCCTGAAGAAACACATCTATCCTGTTCTTAAAAACCTCCAGCGATGGTGACTCCACCACCTCCCTGGGCAGCCTATTCCAATATCTAACCACTCTTTCAGTAAAGAAATTCTTCCGAATATCTAATCTAAACCTACCCTGGCTCAGCTTAAGCCCATTCCCTCTGGTCCTGTCACTAGACACAAAGGAGAAGAGGCCAACACCCACCTCCATAGAATGACCTTTCAAGTAGCTGAGGAGAGCGATATAAGGTCTTCCCTCAACCTCCTCTTCTCCACGCTAAACAAGCCCAGCTCCCTAAGCCTCTCCTCATAAGGCCTGTTCTCAAGACCCCTGATTAGATTACTTGCCCTTCTCTGCACCCTCTCTAGTAGCTCAATGTCTTTCCTAAACTGCGGTGCCCAAAACTGCACACAGTACTCGAGGTGTGGCCTCACCAGTGNGTGGCCTCACCAGTGGCAAGATCACCTCCCTGCTCCTGCTGGTCACACTATTGCTGATGCAAGCCAGGATGCCATTGGCCTTCTTAGCCACCTGGGCACACTGCTGGCTCATGTTCGGCCGGCTGTCAATTAGCACCCCCAGGTCCTTCTCTGCTGGGCAGCTCTCCAGCCACACCTTCCCAAGCCTGTAGCGCTGCTGGGGGTTGTTACGCCCAAAATGCAGGACTCATTTAGCCTTATTAAAATTCATACCATTGGCTTCTGCCCAGCAATCCAGCCTATCTAGGTCCCTCTGCAGAGCCTGCCTACCTTCAAGCAGATCGACACTTCCACACAGCTTAGTGTCATCTGCAAACTTACTAAGGGTGCACTCTATCCCCTCATCCAAGTCATCAAGAAAGATGTTGAACAGGAGAGGCCCCAACACTAACCCCTAAGGGACACCACTCGTGACCAGCCGCCAACCGGACTTGACTCCATTGAGCACAACCCTCTGGACTCGGCCATCCAACCAATTTTTTTATCCATCCAGCTTCTTTAGAAGTATGCTGTGGGAAACTCTGTCGAATGCCTTGCTAAAGTCAAGGTAGACAACGGCCACAGCCTTCATCTAATAAGCTAGTTACCCCATCATAGAAGGAGATCAGATTAATAAAACAAGACCTGCCTTTTGCGAAGCCATGCTTCTGCAAGTGCCGCAGAAGTGTACTCAGGATGACCTGTTCCATCAGCTTTCCTGGCACAGAAGTCAGACTGACAGGCCTGTCATTTCCCAGATCATCCTTCTTTCCCTTCTGACATATGGTGGGTAACATTGGCTGATTTCCAGTCAGCCAGGACTTTTGAAAAATGATGCAAAGTGGCTTGGTGAGCACCTCCTCCAGCTCTTTCAGCACTCTTGAGTGCAGCCCATCCGTCCCCATGGATTTGTGCTCATCCAGGTGATGCAGCAGGTCACTGACCATCTCCTCTTGGACAAGGGAGGAGTCACACCTTTCCCTGACCATATTCCCCAGATTAAGGGAATGGATTCCCTTTGAAACAGACTTATTATTAAAGACTGTGTCAATGAATTCATTAAGCACCTCAGCCTTATCTTCGCCACTTGTCACTAACTCCCCTTGTGAATCCCTTAGGGGATGGAGGGTTTCATATGGCCTCCTTTTGCTACTAATATATTTTAAAAATTTTCCTATTATTCTTAGCCTCAGAGGCCAGATTGATTTCTAGCTGATCTTTGGA
>VWZX01006756.1:0-11712 GCA_013399015.1 Galbula dea
TCTTCAAAAAGGGCAAGAAGGAGGACCCAGGTAACTCCAGACCGGTCAACCTCACCTCCAGCCCAGGAAAGGTGATGGAACACTTTATCCTCGACTCTGTCTCTAGGCCTATCAAGGATAAGGGGGTCATTAGGAGCAGTCAGCATGGGTTTCCCAAGGGGAAGTCATGTTTGACCAACCTGATAGCCTTTTATGATGATAAGGCAGTGGATGTGGTTTATCTTGATTTCAGTAAAGCGTTTGACACTGTCTCCAACAGCATCCTTGTAGCTAAACTGAGCAAGTATGGTCTGGCTGATTGGGTAGTGAGATGGATGGTGAACTGGTTGAAGGACAGAAGTAAGAGAGAGTTGTGATCAAAGGAATGGAGTCTAGTTGGAGGCCTGTGTGGAGTATGTGAAGGGTGAGTGTCGGGAGGATGGAGTCAGGCTCTTCTCATTGAAGCCCAAAGACAAGACAAGAGGCAAAGGCTATAAGCTGAAGCATAACAGATTCTGTGTGAATATATATAGAATTTTTTTCCAATTTTTTGCCAGAGCACTGGAAGAGACTGCCCAGAGAGATTGTGGAGTCTCCTGCAGAGATAGTCAAAGCCCATCTGCATGCGCTTCTGTGTGACCTGATCTAGGGAATCCTGCTCTGGCAGCGGGGTTGGACTAGATGATGTATCGAGGTCCCTTCCAACTCCTAACATTCTCTGATTCTGTGATACTGTCTGCTTTTTCTTCTTAAATGAGATAGACTTCTTACTTTAGATAATTTTATTTACAGATGGTTTTCTATACAAAGGCTACTTATCCCAGCAGCAGGTGGATGATGGAGAGTTGTCAATTTGGAATTTAATTTAATACACAAAAAATTCAAATTAACATTTAGCCTCTTTCTCAATGTGCATGTTTTGCTTACCATTTTGTATTTTCCATAAATTATTTTTAACTTAGTAAAAATTGGAATCTCCTGTGATACCACACTCTACAATGTTTTCTTAGTGACTTGCTATGGACATATGTTTGCATTTCACAATGCATTTTTTATCCTCAACCAAATGCAGAGATTTAAATGACACTTTTATATAAACCCTGAGGATAACTAATTTTGTAATTTCAGGCTAATAGTTTTCTACAGCTCATTCAAAAAAAAAAATTATGTCAGCACATTATGCACTTGGAGAAAATGCTTCTGTATGTATTACTAGCAATTTATTGATTTTAAGCTTGTTTTATGAGCAATACTTGAGCTCTGATTTCACTTTGTTTTTTGTTTGGGTAGCACATTAAACCAAATTGCTTATTTCTTCTGACATAACTTTAAGGCGGAATCTTTTATGGTAAGTCTCTAAAGAGTTTTTTTTTTGAAATTACATGCAAGAAAAGTTCTTTGAATTTTCTTTTTTTTCTAGCTTTACGACCCACAAAAATGTTTAATGTACTCTTATAAGAAAAATTGGGACACTACCAAATCATTCCAGCTCTTTTAAGAGGCAGCTAATAATGGATGTCTCAGACTGTTTTATTACGTCAGGTTCATAATGATCAGATTCTTCTTAGAAATTATCAACTTTTTTTTTTTTTTTAATCCTGACATGTCATGAAAATGTAGTTACCCATCATAAGATATGTAACAGCCCAAGTTTGCACGAGAGATGATAGCATGGTACATGAGACTAAAATTAAGATGTTAGAAATACAGTTTTTCAAAAGGAAGGTAGTCTACAAACCATACACTCCACAGAAAGAAACTAACAGGTCTGCATGGCTATTCTGAAGATACACGAGGAGGACTGACATGTATTCTCTTACTGTTCCTGTGGACCATAGGTATACATCATATTTTATGGACTGCATTCAGCACATCTAGTCTAGGCTTTTGTTGGTTTTCCTTCCGTTTTACCTTTTTCCCAGCTGTTCTTTAAGAAACAAAGAGAAATTAAATTCTCCTATTAAACTTTTCTTAAAGTTCAGAAAGTTTGTTTTGACCCACCTCCATTTCTGAGCCTTCCAGTGACAGACCTGTTTTTCTTTCAACTGTCTCCTTGTGATTCAATTGATTGACTAAGGTTCCAAAACACAAGTTAGATTTAACTCTTCAGAAGATTTCTCAAACTCAAATTTAACATCATTCTTTATTCTTTGAGACCCCTTACAGAGTTTCAGTAAACAGAAATCTGCTGACGTATTTGTTCTTCAGGAATTCAGTTCTTTAATTATTCTATGTTTTTGTCCACTTACTGTATCTTTACAGAAGTTCCTGAAGAAGCAAGACAAAAACAGAGGAAAATAGACATGAATATACTGTCTTGAGGGGAAAAAAAGCAGAAGTATTCTTCCAAAACACACTTGCAAAAGATTATTTCTGCACAGTTAATTTTGACTTTTCCTTCCTCAGCTCGTCAGGAAAATAAACAATTCTTTAATTTCATGATTGGCTCATCTTAGGGAATTAAAAAGTATTTTGACCTTAAGATCTCAGCAACTGAAATAATTGAAAAATAGTGTACACATACCAAAAGCAATCCTTTGCTTCAGGTGTCACTGGTTGATGGACCATTTTGTTCTTTGACTATTGATGCTTTGGGAATTAATAAAAATACATTCTATTTGAATAATGAATGATGCCCAGAAGTTTTTAATAGAACAGTAATAGGTTAAAAGCTGGAAAACAAGTAAGAAAGATGGGATGCTCAGAAACACTTTTAGAAACAAAACTTTAAGGAGATTGGGACTAATGCAGATCTATTCACTGGCCTTGCTCTTCTCAAAAGCTTACCTCAACCACTTCCAAAGTTTTATCCTTCTTCAAGAAATCTGGTAATTTGGAAATGCCATAATGTTTATAGCCAAGGGATTATCACTCTTAATTAATTTGATTGTAGAGGTTATATTTTAACATCCTGCTTTTAAAATAATTTTTTCTTTTTTAAATAACTTTTTAATAATTATTTTTTTCTTTTTTAAAATAACTTTTTTCTTTCAGTTCTCGGGTTCTTAGCATATCTCTGAGTTACTTTTCTTCTGATGACACAAAAATGCCACTTTATCTAATCTAGCCCCTAAATATCTGATTAGACAGTGTTAGTAAGTCACTAGTCACTTCTTGAATGCAGATAATGACAGATATTACACAATTTTCAGTTTCCAACCTCCATTTTTCATTTGTCTTTCCTATGCACAGAGACATTGGCAAAAACTGGTTTCAATATCAGCCATAAAACTCCATTATCTCACCTGTTGCTACTGAGCTCATAATTCTCTGTTGATTTGCAAGTTTAGCTTAAGAATGTTACGTAAAAACCCCTATGGTTTTATGTTGCCTAAAATATATTCAGTCATGAAAACAGCTTTTGCATGTCTTTTGAGACTATCCAACCATACTAACATTGGTGGCAACCTTCTACTTTGAAACCGTGGACAGTTGCTAATTGACTTCCAAACATCTGATGCCCTGCTTAATTGGAGAGGTTTACTGTATTACAGTGTTCATTGTGTCATTTATTGTGAAATTTCTCTATTAGTCTATTTTTTGTGATTAAACCTACATGTCTTAAATTTTCATTCTGTGGCTCAATAAGCCTTCTTTGTTGATATCCAACAGTCACAGCTGCAATGTGAGATTTTTGTGGTGTAGACTATTTGAGTCATCTATCTTTTGATGCTTCAATCACTTATTATATATTTATTTTAAAATATGCCTTGTTTATATATATTTTAAGGGCTAACCTTTTACCATTCTAGTTTTCTAATGATATGATTATTTGTTGGAATTTAGTTTGCAGTTCTTTCTTGTAATTAATCTAAAGCTCTACTCCTGCAGCTGTGAAGCAGTTATCAGGTAACTTTATTTCAAGAATGATTTTTTATTTCACACACTGTTTGCATAACTAATGGGAAGAAAGAATCAATATTTATACAGCCATATTAAGGAAAGTCAACTAAAGGCAATTTCCAATCACAAATTCATCCTGCAGTAAACATTTCTTAAAAAAAAGACCCAACTATTCAAAAGGAAGGGCAAATATTTTCATATTGTGTTGCCCCGAGCTCTTCACTTGAAATAAAAGTTTGAGAGTGTACACTTGAAATATTAATCCTCAATCATGGGCATTATTCTTCTGAATTTAAGATGTTTGGATTATATTGCATATAGGAAGACTTTAGAATACAGTGGCAAGAAAATTCTGGCATGGCCTTTTAATTTCCGTATAAAGTTTGTGCAGAATTCACAAAGCCATAGACTGAGAGGGACTGCAGCACTAAGAGAGCCTTATTGCAAAGATTTACTAGTGTGTTCAGAGCTGTGGGGTGCACTACCCAAGGCCAGCTTCAGAATTACAGAACTGCAGAATATCCTGAGCTGGAAGGATCACAATGGATAGATGGATCCACAAGGATCATCGAGTCCAGCTCCTGTTGAGGCACAGGACAACCCCAAAGTCATACCATGTTCCTAGGTACAGTGTCCAATTTCTTCTTAAACTCCATGAGAGTTGGTGCCATGACAGCCTCCGTGGGAAGCCTGTTCCAATGCTACACCACTCTTTGTGTAAAGAACCTCTTCCTAGCATTCATCCTGAATTTCTCCCGGCACAGCTTCATGCCGTTCCCCCGGGTCCTGTCACTGGTCACCAGAGAGAAGAGGTCAGCACCCACCCCTCCTTGTCTGGTGAGGAAGTTATAGACACCTATAAGGTCTCTCCTCAGTCACCTCTTCTCCAGGCTGAACAGACCAAGAGATTTCACTCTTTCCTCATACGACTTGGCCTCCAAGACCTTCACCAGCTTTGTGGCCTTCCTCCGGATACTCTCCAACAACTTCATATCTCTCTTGTATTTTGGTCCCCAAAACTGCATACAATACTCCAGTTGAGGCCCCACAAGAGTGCTATGGGACTAGCATCTCTCTCAATCGGCTAGCAATAGAGTGCTTGATGCATCCTAGGACAGGGTTGGCCCTTTTGTCTGGCAGCGCACACTGCTGACTCATATTCAACTTATCATTGATCAAAACACCCAGATCCCTCTCTGCAGTGCTGCTTTCCAACTTCACATTCCCCAACTGGTAGGCTGTTTTCAGATTACCCCTTCCCAAGCGCAGAACCCAGCACTTGCCCTTGTTAAACTTCATATGATTTGTGACTTCCCAGTCGTCTAATCTATTTAGATATCTCTGAAGTTTTATCTTGTGTTATGGTTTGGGTTAGACATTTTGTCATAAAAGGAAATCAAGTTTGTTAAACATGATTTCCCTTTCATAAATCCATGCTGGCTATGACCAATGACAGCGTTGTCTGTCAGATGCTTATCCATAGCTCCCAGAATAATCTTCTCCATAATTTTGCCAGGCACAGAAGTGAGACTGACAGGCCTGTAGCTACCAGGGTCATTTCTGTTGCCCTTCTTGAAAATTGAAGCAACATTTGCCAGCTTCCAGTCAGTTGGAACCTCCCCAGACTCCCAAGAGCGTTGAAAAATCATTGAGAGAGGACTCGCTATGGCATCTACCAGCTCTTTAAGAACCCTAGGGTGGATCTCATCAGGCCCTATAGACTTATAGGAGTCCAGTTGGAGGAGCAAGTCCCACACTAGTTCAGGGTCAATTAGAGCATTAACTGATTCCCTGTCATTGGTCACTGGCTCACGGCACCAGGTGCTCCAGATTCCCTCCTCCATATTAAAGACAGAAGCAAAGAAAGCATTAAACATCTCTGCTTTGTCAATGTCTGTATCTGTGAGGTGACCATCCCCATATAGCAATAGGCCAATGTCATTCCTGGTTTTCCTCTTACTATTAACATATTTTTAGAAGTTCTTTTACTGTCTCCCACCATACTGGCCAGCTTCAACTCTAACTGGGCCTTCGTGGCACAGATTTTCTTTATACAGAAGCGTGTAGTGGAACTAGAAATACACAAAGAAATTCTTAAAGATGAAAATGAAAACAGGAAAAAATTGCAGAGGAGAACAGAAGTTAAATGTGGTCTTAGAGCTTTCAGTGAGCCCATGTCTTGATCACTGAAGAACTTGGCCATGAAAAGCCACAGAGCAGAAACTGACTACATGGGCCGTCAATCATTCCACTAGTCACCATCCACAGTTTTTGCATTCCATGAAGAGAAAGGAGATGTATGGAACAAAACAGAAAATCGTTGTTAGTGTACAACTTATTACAGCTCCCAAAGAAGGAATTTAGTCATAGCTCGATGCAATCTACCAAGTATAACAGCAAGAATTGTGGTCAAAGACTATAATTCTGGTATGGCATCTATGAACAAATACTGACTGCTTTAGAAGTTACATAAATATAAAATATAGTAGGTATAACAATGATAACTGAATTGGTGTAATAACCATATATGAATTAATATCTCACAGCATTACACTGAAAGTACAATATAAGCTTTGTATTTTGCTATTGAAGTACAAGTGTCATTTTCAATTGAGAAAAGAGATTTGTTTGTAAAGGCAATGGCTCTGAGGCTTCAGAAACATGAAGACATTGAAATAATTTCAATAGTTCTTCTTTGCTATAAGACTTAAAGGGGAATAATCCACTCACTTTTTTTCCAAGGTAGAAGTGAAATTGCATACACAAATTTAAAAATAAATAAATAAAATAATATAAATTAAACATTCTAAACGTTGCCTTACCATTACAAAATGTGACTATGTTACTGCTTTTTGGAAACACTGTTCCATCTGTAAGTTGCCAACAGATGAGATTAATATTTTTTAATGGGTATTTGCATGTCTCATATATTAAATTATGAAGGGAAATATATTACAAGCAATAAAGTTATTTGGTTTGTTGGTTGTTTCTCATTATACAGGCTCTAGAATCAAGATCTTAGCATTCAAAACATTTAGAATTACAGAAGTACATTTAGAAATAGAGAAGTACATTTATCAACTTCAAATATTCAATGTTGAGGCATGATCTGGAACCACGGCAGATACTGGGAAAATAAAGGCAAAATGTAAGTCATGTGGACATCAACAGGAACACCTCCATACAAAGCTGAACATAAAAAATTCACTAACAAAATTAATGTCTACAGATCCTCTCAAGGACCTTACAAAATCAAAAGCACAGCAACCTTTTTATCTCTATGATATCTCCTATAATCTTTTGTCAGATAGTCTGCTGAGAGAGAGACCACTCAATCTTGATGCAGGCATATTTTGCCTGAGAACTTTTAACATTGAACTATGTCAATCTTCTAGAGAGGTGTGCTAAACAAAATAAAGGAGAAAACACTCAGTGAGGAGCAACACGGCAGTACTTAACACCTACATCCAGCTGAGGCCACAACTAACCAAAGGTAAGCATGCCCCACACCAATGGACATTTTGAGAAGCAGAAATCAGAGGCAAAACTTTGCTCCTATGTAATCTCCCACCAGCCACGGTCTCAGGAAGGTTATTCTTTCAAAGTAACTTTCTACTGTCTCAATGAGAAACAATTATGTAAGAGAACAGCATCATCCCAAATGTGACCATGCTGAGCAGATTCATTTATAAGAATTTAAATTTTTAAGTACTTCCAAATTTACAGACAGAAATAACGCAAGAAAGTCAGTTCTCAGCTGGGTTTGTTCAAATAGATCCACCTGTCTCTGCCCAGTTTAATTTTTATTTGTCATCATTGGCAGACATAAAGGTGAGCAGACTTGATACTGTATAACCTTCAAGAGACATCTACTTTAATATTTACAGTGTTTCTAATTATTTCTACATAGAGAAGCAATTATTTTAAACCTACCATCGGGTTAGTCTTTTTAACAGTTGGTGAAAAAAATGACATCTTTAAAACATAAAAATTCTGCATATCATTGAGTAACAGGATGGTTTAGGAGATAGCCACATCAGGGAACTGTTGTCACCTTGCCATAATAATGTTTTATTTCTATTAGGACCTTAATCAATACTTCAGTGAGTGAATGATAATGCAGAGAATCAGAAGCCAATTTTTTTACTGTATGAAGAAAGCAAGCATTCACAAGCATTCATGAAAGCATGAGTGTTGAAATGTTCAAATATGCCGAACAGTACCACAGGGTGAAGTAAAATGTAAGCTATAAAAACTATTTTTCCCTAGCAATTACATCAGACTACAGAAAAAGCCCTATAGAAGTTTATCAATATACTTTAAGGGACAAGGATTTTTTTTTATTTGCATAAATGGGATATACACAGGGGAAGAAATGCTTTTAGATGACTACAGTGGAATACCAGTTACATAAAGAACACTACATATGGAGACAAAACACTAATTACATAAATACAGAGTGAAGGTACATGTGCAATTCCATTGATACAAGAATCCAGTTAAAAACACCATAAATTATTAACCCTGCACATCTTAATATACTTTACACTTTGGAGCTATTTGAGCATATACTTTTACAACAGAAACTATAACCTAAGACTCTGCTCCTTGTTAGTCAATTCAAAGTAACTGAGAAAAAATCAGGGCATTTTTTGTTCCTTTAAAATAAGTTTTATGTCAGCACATTTTTTTGGGGAGCAGGAAAGGTAACAGTTGCCAATTGGCGTTTTAGTGCTCTTATTGGCATTTTTACACAGAGGTTTAAGAGGAAATCCTCTGAAATAATACTGGCTTATAAAAGTTATCCATATTTTTCTGAAAGGTGGAAAAGTAAAAAAGAATGTTCCTGCTCCAAAAAAAACCCCCAAAACAAAAACAAAACAAAGTAAAACCTATAATGTTTGGCTAATGAATACTTGGTGCATATTTTCCCCATGAACTTACATTAATACATTTTTAACCAGGACCATTATGATAAATAGATTTATGCAGTTAGTGTCTTTCTGTGTTCCTCTAAAGATACACATCACATTTGGGTCCCCTGATAGATTCAATCATATTAAACCCTGTAGGAAATCTCAACATATAACTACAATCCTACAAGATTCCTGAAAAAATTAAGGGTGCATAGACAGAAATCCAGTTAATTTGCTGACGAAGTTGTATCACAGCTACCACTTAAAACTATCAAACTACCACATCTTTTAGAGCTGGAGTAGAATCTTCCATAAAAGTGTAAGGTAAAAGATTTTTTGGGGCAATTTACTTCGGATGAAGATTCACATAATTATAGGATATAAAATTATAGTTTCCATATACAGTCAAAATTCACCAGTGATCAGCCTCCTCACAAAAATCCTATGCACACACAATTTCTTTTCATGATACTGCAGCTGAAAGACTGCTCTAAGTTACAATACGAACAAAGGACCACTTGCTTGACATATAACAATGTAAGCAGTCCTCATGCTGAACTTTAGACATCTCTTTAGATTAACACAGAAAATATATCTAAAAACTAAGGTGAACCTAAAAGCTACCTTAGATTTATCCTGAAGGCCCAGTACAATGACTTTGTGTACTGCTGGAAGTTTAGCAGGTGAGAAATGTTCTCTGACCAAGAATAATTTTTTTTCAGGTTTTTCCTCCTACTTAATTGCTGTGGCTTTTAGCCATTGATCCAAGATGTGGATCAAAACTATTTTGTGGTTCAGATTTGAGACCACTGCCAGAGCCACCTTTGTGTTTAGAAGAGGTTTTTACAAGTTCTGTCAGTACCAGTACACAGATCTGTACATCTTGTGACAAAAAGCATGCCTTTATATCCATCAGCCAGTGACTAGTAGAAGAGTGCTCAACAAACTCAATTAGTTTCTGTTACGCTACTATATTCCTCGCTTAACAGTTTTAATCTTTAAAGGACTTACCTGATTGTCCATAAAGAAAGTATAGGCACTTACATTAAAATTTTGTGAAAGTTGAAGGTGAAGGTCAACATCCTGTTAAAACCCAACGTAATGCACATAAATTCGTGGGTCAAAACCTATGTGTCAGTATTGACTGCAATACAGAGTAATCCAAAGGTACAGGCTCGGATGTTCTACTTTCTCAAAAGTACACATTCTAATTATTATGCATCATAATTTCTAATTGCTGTTATATTACATATATCTTCATGATTCTGCTCTCTTATTTAATGTTTAAATTATCCATAATGCTTTTCAGGGAATAAGTTCTAGCTAAAGTAGTTAAATTACTGTTGAGGTTTAACTTTTAATTCCATTTTTTCTATTTGTTTTGAGAATTGTTACCTACATCAATAAAATCAAGAACATTGAACATGTAGATTAAACACTGACTCTAATGTCTTTGTGAGAAAATAAATAGGAAAATATGAAGGAAAATAATTTACCTACAGGCATTATAAAAACTTGAATTCAGCCAGTAGATATAATGTCGTCTGTATGTGCATGTAAAGAATACATTTCTGCTCCAGTACTCATGATTTTATTAAAGTAGTCTCTTGAATCAGAGACTGCTAATGGTTTTAAAATACCTAGCTGTCATTGATATCAGCAGTCATTAAGCATCAAAGTTTCTTTAGGAATCTGTGCTTCAAGTCAGTGATAGAGCTATGCTTCTATGTTTGAAGATATCCAGTCTAAATTATAAGCATTTTGACAAGCCATTAGGGTCATCGGATCTTCTACGAGTTCTGCTGAAAAGATAATCAGAAGCGTAAGTAACAATTACATACCTGTTTTTCATACCTTTGAAAATATCTTATATTCACAAAATTGTTTTAGTCATTTGAGTACAGATTCTTTTTAAGGAAGAACAGCAAGGAAAAAATAAGTGGTGGAATTTCATCTTCATGCATCTTTGCACAGCTTAAACACAGCAGAAGTGGTGAAATAGCACTTTACAGTAGTGTTCCTTAAGTAAGCACAAGACCTACCTAAAGATTGACCTAACGATGCAGTCTTCTCATTCTAAGTCCATAGAGATTTCTGTCAGCAAAATCTGGTCATTTAAGCTCACTCTATTTTGTTCCCTTGACAGAAGCTAAGTCTGTTTCTCTTTTCAGGGAAAAGATCTGATCTCACTAGTTCTGTAAATATCTGAGCAGCTAAGGGTGGGATTTGGCTCCCTCTACAGGATCCTTTTTCCAAAACCTATTATTGGAGCCAACATACAATGGAGAGTTATCACCCATAAAGATTTCAAAGCGATTTGTTATTAAGCCTGCAAAGGAGTTCCCATTCTAAAACTACTTTCAGTTGTGTATTAATTGACAAAGTTAGTATTTCAACCTCTGTGGTGAAGTTTTCCACAGAAATTATCGGAGACCAATCTCAGAGAATGTTTTAGCCAATATTATTTAACAAGTCATAATTACATAAAAGGTATCATCCTTTCAACATGTAAGATGAGAAAGCTGGAATTTCATGGTTAAACCACCTTATTTTTCCTAAATTTCAAGTGGCAGAATTTCCATCATTGTAAAGCAGTTTTGTGCAATTACATAGAAACCATCAATGTATTTATTATTGGTACATTTTGCCAGATGTGCAGCAAAGTTACTTTAGTTTCAGCATCCTTGAAGGACTACTATCTACTTTTATTAATGAATTCATGGTAGTCATAGCACTTGCTGGGAGGAAAAACTGATGCTTTGTCACAGGATTTCTGGAAAATAGAAGACCTTGCAAACTGAAGCTCCTAGGAAAATCTTAGAGATGATGAAAGGTTTAAGTGAATTCGCACTGCCTCAGAAATGCTTTAAATATCTAATTCTGTTATCAAAGAATTTTGAGATTTCGCTGAGGAGAGAAAGTGGTACTGGCTCCGGAACTAACTCCGGGGAGTTTTTTTCTCCCTTAACTTTTC
>VWZX01006763.1:0-29009 GCA_013399015.1 Galbula dea
AAGTCCAGATAGACTACATCCACAGCCTTCCCTTCATGCACCAGGTGGGTTACCTGGTCATAAAAGGAGATCAGGTTGGTCAGAGAGGTTGTGGAGTCTCCTTCTATGGAGATATTCAAAACCTGTCTGGACGCGCTTCTGTGTGAGCTGGTCTAGGGAATCCTGCTGTGGCAGAGGGGTTGGACTAGATGATCTTTTGAGGTCCCTTCCAACTCCTAATATTCTGTGATGCTGTGTGATTCTAAGAATGTGGTAAGCAGGAGGGAAAACTAAGATAGATATGGTATTAAAACAGCTGTCTGTTGCTTCAGGTTTTGTGCTTGTTAGTGTTTCTAATGAGCATTCTACTACAACCAAATGGGCTGGGGATGAGGTTAGGAACAAAGCATGAGATCTAATTCGTACTTCATTACTAGTAATACCTCTGATTGTTACGATACAGAAATAGTTTGGGTGTTTTTCCTATGGACTTAAAAAACAACAATGGTAGTGTCTATTCGTTAGAATTGTTTCATGGATTGCAAATCGTTTGGCCTAGTAAGTGCATGGAAGGTGCAAAACAAGCCTTTTAATGCTGAAGTTGTTACTTCAGAGCAGACAAAAAAATGTCAAAAAAAGTGGGAGGTGTTGGTGTGGGAAAGGTTGGTGGATAAGTTAGGGGAAAAAGTGTGGTAAAATTAGCAAGGGGGAGGAGGTAATCCAGTCATAATGCAGATGCAAAGTAAGTGAAGATGTCAGGTCTTTGTGTAATAATGCTTTTTCCAATCTAAGCAAGTTCCAGGGCTCTATCAGCACATTTCAGCAGAAGAAAGAACAGAGATGCCAAAAGAAGTATCATTTTTTGATGCAAAAATAATTATTTTTGGTGGGGCCAGGGAAGAAGAGAATCTTTTTGAGGGTTCTGTCAAAAGGCCTAAGGACAGCAAGTGTGAGTGCTGGTACTTGACAAGTGGAAAAACTGAATGTAATTAAGTATCAGAGTGCTGAAACTCACATTATGCTCTTGGCAGGAATTCACTGCAACTGGTTCTTCCAACACAGACACAGGGAAAGCTTCAGGCAGTCTGGAGACCAAATATAAGATCAAAGACTATGGACTTACATTCAGCCAGAAGTGGAACACAGACAACATGTTGGGAACAGAAATTTCCATGGAGGATCAGGTAAGAGGAAGTATACACTCTGAAAATGTTTCTGCAACTGGAATGAGAAAGTATTGAATTGAGTAGAAAACTTTGAAGAGTGAAAGTTGCACAAAGCTATCTGAGGAATAGGAGACTAAGGGGTGACCTCATTTATGCTTATAAATATGTGAAGGGTGGGTGTCAGGGGGATGGAGTCAGGCTCTTCTCAGTGAAGCCCAGTGACAGGACAAAGGGCAGTGGCTGTAAGCTGAAGCATAGAAGGTTCAGTGTGAATACAAGAATTTTTTTTTTCCCAGTTGGGGTGCCAGAGCACTGGCACAGACTGCTCAGAGAGGCTGGGTAGTCTCCTTCTCTGGAGAGATTCAAAACCCGTCTGGACGTGCTTCTGTGTGACCTGGTCTAGGGAATCCTGCTGTGGCAGGGGGGTTGGACTAGATGATCTTTCGAGGTCCCTTCCAGCTCCTAGCATTCTGTGATTCTGTGATAACTAAAAAAAATAGAGAATTTATGTATATTTGCAGAATGTGCAGACTGAAAGCATCACGAGTTTTGGGGGCAGAGGGGTGCAAGCATTCCCACAGCAATGTGCTGCTATATAATGATGCAAAGGTACATTGCTACTGCAGTAATGGGCATGCAAAATTAGTTAGCTGGTTGAATTAATATCAGTATTATCCAGTCCAAATAGGAGTTTTTGTTTAAAGATGCACTCTAGCTATGTAGAACTGTCACTGCTGTAGTCATGCAGGGAAATCAAAAGAAGGGCCTCATAGTTTTAAATGCTCTAATACGTAAGGACTTAGGTTTGCCTGCCTTGAGATTGAAAATATTTTGTAAAGTCAAAGAGAAAGACTAGTGTTTGCAGCTTAGAACTGCTTACACAAAGAGTTGCTAGCATACAACACTCTCAAAACACACCCTAACACTTTTTTCAAAGCAACAGCTTTATGCTTTTCACTTAACGATTAAAGCATAAGGTAATGTTGCTGAAGGTTGTTCTGCTGGTGCCCTCCACCATTTATAGCCATCAGGTTTTGTAGTTACGGTTTTGCACTTCTCCCTGCACTTTAAAATGGAAAATGCTGTCCAGCTCTAAACAGGAGTGGAGAAGCTGGGGCAGGTACACAGTTTGGCCTGGGAAGTAGTACTGTGTCTTAAAAGAATACATGCAGATTGTAAGAGAGATTCTGGAGCTACTGCAAACATGAAATGAACAGTTTTCTCTTTTAACATGGTTTCTCAATTTTATTGTTAACACTAGGATTTAAATCTTTCTATAATAATGTATTTACAAAGCATATGCTGTTACAGGGCCTCACTGTGGGAAGAAAAGAGTCCAATTTTTAATCTCTCATCATACAACTTATTTTGTTGTAAAATGTGGAAGACATTTTGGTCATGTTTTGTCTTTTATTTAGGCAGGAAGTAGAGCTATAGTAGTAGAATATAACAAATCACGTTTCAACAGAGTTCTGAACAGATGTCTATTTTGCTTTGCAGTTGGCTGAAGGATTGAAAGTAGCTCTTGACACTACATTTGTTCCAAACACAGGGTAAATATTTTCTATTACCTCTACCTAAGGAATGCTAGAATTTCCTATACCTTTTAATTAGAAATGCTTATTCTGGTCTTTGCATAAATACTCAATTTACTGTAGAATATTCTGCAGCCATTGTAGAATATTTTAAAGGCAATGGATAATACTGGGCTCAGGAGGATGTCTGCTAAACATGATTCTTCAGATTTTTGGCCATTGGCAAATTTGTCATTTGCAGTAGGTATCTTTGTAACTCTCCCCTTAAACAACAGCTACATCTTACATGGACTACTGAACTTCTACCACGTTCATCATGGTGTTGACAGTGCTTCTGCTGTCAACTCAGTGCCTTAACAGCACAAAGCAAACTCAATTATTTTTTTCCTAATGCTTTTGGGCAGGTATGTCTGGACAATTGAATGAGGAGGCAGTAGAACAGCACTTTTTTGTCTTTCTCAGTTATCATGTATTTATTTTTGGTAGGCAGTAGAGAAAGGAGGGGTGTTTATGTTAGGATAATACAGAGAGCTTGAGACTGCTTTGTAAATAATTACTGGTATTTATTTATTGATGGGGAAAGCTTATCGGAAAAATTGGAGTTGAAGTACTGCCTGGATGTAAGGAATTAGAAGCTGAAGTCAAAAGTGAGATCCCAGGCCTGGGTATGAGGTACAGGCAGCATGGTGTTCAGCTCTGTCCTCAGTGGGAGAGAAAGGAGGTTGGGGAGAGGACTAAGGAGGTGATAGAATTTTATGTCAGTTATGTTACGTTTGGATTGACAGCAGAAGGAGCACAAAGAGAGGAAGAGGCTTCTCCAGAGGGACAGAAAAAGGCTGACTAAGTGGACGATGTCTGGAGGATGAGGAAATTTGGTTTTGACAGAGGAGACTGGTATGCAGCAGTGAAGCAGAAGGAAAAGCAAGCACTGCACATAAAGGAATGATGTAAAGAACCGAGCAAAGTCAGTGAGGAACAGAAAGGCCAGTTATCTTTGCAGGATGTAATGGAAGCTCCTGAAAGAAAGTGATGATGCCATTATGCATTGCACTTCTTGTGGAGAACAAAATTGGATATTTTTTAGAGCACTAAGCAGAAATGCTTTTGTCTTTTTTTGGCTTGAGGATTGTAAGAAGTTTGAGATGGTGGAGGAAAAAGTGGCAGCATGTAAATACACAAATTACCAATACTGCCCTTATCCCATGCCCTCCTCAGTAGCTCTTGATCTGGAGTTATTTTATTCCAGTTATTTTAAGAGATATACAAACATATGTAACCCTACGTACAGTACATACTTGTATACTACCAGTGATATAACGGCATGTTTCTTTCTGCAGGAAGAAGAGTGGAAAGTTGAAGACCTCCTACAAAAGGGAATATGTAAATCTAGGCTGCAACATAGACATTGATCTCTCTGGACCAACTGTCTATGGCTGGGCAGTGTTGGGCTATGAGGGCTGGCTTGCTGGCTACCAGATGGCTTTTGATACAGCCAAGTCTAAGCTTTCGCAAAATAACTTTGCCTTGGGATACAAGGCAGGAGACTTTCAGCTGCACACTAATGTGTAAGTAATATCTGAGTCTAGAAAAACATTATCAGAGGAGCTAAACTAGATGACTAGTGTACATAGTGGAGTTAGGTGAAAGGTGGGTGGTTGGAAGGGGATGTCAATTTGTTTTGAAATCATTTCAGTGTTTTCATCTTCAGTACAACTTAAGCAAGGGCAACTTTCAAACTCTAGGCTGTCTTTCAAGACCTTGTTTTAGGCCAGTTTTGGGGTTTGTGTATACAGGCCAGTGGAAGAAAGGCACTTTTTATAATGTTAATTTGGAATTAAAATCTACAAACTTTAACTTCTGGTTTGGCACTAGATAAAAGAGCCTTCAGTTAAGCTACTGTAGCTTCCCCTGCTCCCCACCAGACAGAAAGCTGCTGGCTCAGAAATGCCCGAAGTGGAAATGTGTGTTGCATTGTGCTTGAACAGCTGTCATCGCAGTGTAGGACTAGTCTTGGCATTCAGATGCTCTGATTCTTTGAAGATGTTGTTTTAAACAATTGCAATGCAATAACGTTATTTTCAGTCCCCTCATCCCAATGCCTGAATTAGGTCTCCTGGATTTATCCCTTTTTATGCATTATTGCAGCCTTACTTGCTTAACTTAAGCAAGCAAGTTATCTGGGGGCTTTTTTTTTTTTTTGTCAGAACCTCAAACCAGGTTCTCTCAGCTGTTGGGAAGTCTTGTTCCATTCTGCAAGCAAAACATGTTTTGGATATTAAAGGTGAGCAGGAGTCTGTCAGCTCCAGCTAGGAAGTAGGTGAGCTTAGGTCCAGAGAAGTATTGGAGCTCTTTGGTTCATTTTAAGAGATAATGATCCAGTGACTGTTGGGGAAGGGTTAAGCTAAAGAAAGAGTTACTATTTACTAAACATGACAAGGCTTGACATACTTGCATCTATTACAAACAGGAATGATGGCACCGAGTTTGGTGGGTCTATTTATCAGAAGGTTAATAATAAGGTTGAGACATCAGTCAATCTTGCATGGACTGCTGGCAGTAACAACACACGGTTTGGTATTGCTGCTAAGTACCAACTGGATGAGAAAACGTCCATTGTGGTAAGTCACGCTCACTGAAAATTTGTGGTATAAGTAGTTGCTTTAAAGCGAGTCACTAATGAGAAACTATGGTAGATGGCAACTGTGGCTTCTGTTGTGGTTCAGCTTTAAATTGGGACCTCACAGGTGATTATTTGTGAAATGATGGAAGAAAAAAAAATGTAAAGCACCATTTTGTCCATGGTGAAATAGCCACTGGTCTGCCTCTGTGACAGTTGACTAGTCTGTGCTTGGAGCTGATGCACAATGTGCATTCAAAAGGCAAAGAGAGGATGCAGTGCCCTTTTAATTCTCTAATTCTTATCTAATGCCTAATATAAAACTGTACCATACTAAAACAATGAAAGTTTAGTTGAGCATGCAGCCTTCTCCTAATTGTTAACCCTTGAAAGTCAGCTGTGTTCCAAGATATGTTAAGTGTTTTTACTGACACTTGCAAATTCTTGCAGAAATGTTAGGGGAGGAAAAAAATAGAGAGAGATAGAGAGAGAGGTTCAGGAGATAAAACATGTCCACAGGAAACTGACTGAATAAAAGCAACTGTAAGAAGCATTTGTTAGGCTTCAAAACAAGAATTAGTCCCAGGACAATTCAGCCAACGTTAAAGATGAGAAATACTAGTGTAGACAGCTCACAACTTAGTCACGCAAAACTCGGGTTCGTATATTCATGTGTTTATTGCTCTTTAAAAAAAAAAAATTACTACTAGGCAATTTGTGAACAGGGGTCTGTGAACAAGATGACTTCGTTGGCTACTAACAGACTGTAGTAACTACCCCTTTAAAGGATATAAAGGGACAATGCTGGGGGCAGTGAAAGGCAGGGTGGCATTTTAGGTAGGCAAAATGGGTCACAATTGGAGTGAAAGACTGGAACTAGTACTTAAGACTGCTATAGCTTAAGCTGGATATGCTTTAGGAGAAAAGACTGGAATATGCCTCTTCTTGAGGTTAGTCAAGAAGTAGCTGAGTTAATGCATGAGCCACCTCTGAGTACAGGCATAATTCTATCTCGAGTGTATAAATACTGTGATTTCTTTTTTTCCTGTAGGCTAAAGTGAATAATGCCAGCCTGATTGGATTTGGTTATGCTCATGCCCTCCGACCTGGTACGTAAGTCTAACTGGTAGTAGCAAATAGTAAAATAACCCATAGTGTAGTTCTGGTACATAGTGTATTATGGAAGCAACTAAGACACATTAGTGAGGCACAAATACTTGAGGAAGGGCAGTGTATAGGAGTGTCAGTGTATGAAAGGTCTCATTACTTGCTTTCCTAGGTGTAAAGCTGACCCTCTCAGGCCTGATTGATGGCAAGAATTTCAGTGCTGGAGGACACAAAGTTGGGTTGGGATTCGAGCTGGAAGCTTAATGCAGCTTTAAGTAAACAAGAGGTGGTGCTCTGGAAGATGAAGGGAGATGCGTACCCAGTGTGTATCAGCCTTAATGTTACTTTGAAATTTCAAGAAGTGTGAACTTTTTACTCTTCCAAAGAATCATTTTAACCTAACACTGAAGTCCATGGAAGATACTTGAAGGCATGCATGGAAGTTGTGATCTTTGTGCCACATTTCACTTCAGTTATCTGCATTTTCAATCTGTTCCTTGAAAAAAAAAAAAAAGAAGAAATTGGACCTCTCCCCATTCTTGTATTGCATCCTGCATGTCCTGCAGTTCCTGATCTTTTATAAAAGGTGGTCTCTGCCCTGTAGTGGAAATTTTTGTTTACATCAGAATGAAATAAAGTGGTCACAGTTGGAACAATGCTAGTGTGTGTCTCAGGTTCAGAAAAGCTCCATCCAGCTGTCTTTTTTTTTTTTTGGTGCAACTTTAAGCATGGTTAATACATAATCTGCAAACATATACACTGAAGATTTCCTTCTCCATAGTCTTTAGGATAAGATCTCTATACCCCTCGTGTTTTAGAGACCTGGACAGTGAAAGCAGTTTTTTCATTAAAATGTTATTGAGAGTATCAAAAAGAGCAAACTAAAAGTTTACATGTTTCAGATAATTTCGTTCCCATACAGGAAACAAGTATTGGGTAAGCCAACCATTACACTTAAGGAAAAGTGCAAATCAGCAAAGTTAAGAAATTAAGTTCACAGTTCCAAGTATATTATGAAGGCAAAAAATCTACCACGGATTGTGCAAGCTGATTGCATGCATTGTCCCTTGTTCATTACAAAGCCTCAAAGGCAACAAAACAAACCACCTGTGATGCCTAAGGGAACATACATCAGGACAGAGACTATCTGTTGTCTTAAGGCACGATAAAGAACTTTCTTCAAGCAGTTAGAACAGGCATTTCCTACTGTATCCTTGAGAAGAAAGTGTCCAAGCAGTGGATACTAAAAGCTAGGCCCTGGGTACCACAAAAGCAAGGTGACAATAGAATGAGGCACTTGGAACTTCCCTTCTCAGATGCAGCAGCTTTTCATAGTTGGCTTCTTGAAGCAGTACATCTTCAAAGGCAACTGAAGTGATTTTTACATCTGCGTTTGTTCCGGACTGTTCATTTCTTCTACCTGAAGCTGCAGCCAGCTCCAATCCAGAGCCTAAATTAAAAATAAGAACTACAAAGGTCAGCACTAGCTTACAGTTGAGATTTCTCCAGGATAGAGAGGAAGCAGTTTAAAAGATTTTTTTTTTTTACAAGAAGTTTTACTGTGAACAAGTTGGTCAGTATAGTTTAGTGATGAACCCTGTGACAGCTATAAAGGAAACCCTTAAAACTAATTATTTTCTTTATTTTACCTTTCATTATTTTGCTTCATTAAATAAGCATCCCAGCCCACCAATGTGTTGCCACCACAAGACCATCCCAACTAACTTTTAAGAGTGCAATTTTGCAGTATTTTTGTACAACAGCCAAGGACCTTCCCCCATCCCTTATTCGTCAGCACAACTTAAGTCCCCAGCGCATGGGTCCCATTCTTAGCAACAAGGAAATGCATCAGTCAACATTTCAAGTTGGAGAGCGGGTGCCTTCTACCTCCCACAACTTCTGCTCCTTGTCCAAGAGAGTAATATGTAGACTTCTATTAGCCTTGTTACTTATTGGTTGCAAAGTTACACAAGCAGAAGTTTGAAGCCATGAGCTTCTCCAGTCCATTAACAGAATATCAAATGTGTTACCATGAAGCTCTGTTCCTGATCCTTCATTGTGTCACGCATCACATTTTCTAGTTGGCTACGGAGTTTCTGCGATTCCAGGAGTAGCTCTTCACTGAAAGGAACAATTATTACACAACTATTTTCCATGGAAGTTTTGTTTAAAGAGATGCTGCCTCTACCTTTAAGAGATATTTCTGGCATGTGTGCTGCAAAATATTAACCTTTACTAGTCACCTCATAAGCTAGTAATTCATATTGCAACTGGGAAAGTTAGTGGCATCCCTAGATTCACTGAGACAGAGGAAAGGAAGCATGTTCAAGCTGGAGTTTTGTTCTTATAATGGGGAGTCACTGCTGATAGAGAAAAAGTTGCAGAAGAGCCTATAAACTAAAGAATTAAGCAACGTACAAAGAAGCAAACCAGGGTCTGCCATTCTAACGGCTGACAAAGTTAATTTAAGCAAGTCAGAACTACAAATGCTTGGTTATAGCAGTCTCCAATTTATGATACTTGGCTGCTATCATCTTTCATGATAATGGCTTGGGGACAACCTTGGCTGCAGTGACCAAGAAGCACTAGAATTCAAGATCTGCAGGGCATCTAGGAGAAAAAATTCTAAGCTCACTACCCTGGACTTTAGGCATGCAGACTTTGATTGCTTCAGGGATCTGATGGCCAAAGTACCATGAGACAAAGCCAGAGAGGGAAGGGGGGCCCAGGACAGCTCGTCAATTTCCAAGGATCACCTTCTCTCTGTCCAGGAGGCTAAGGGTCCGGACAAAGAGAAAGGCAGGGAAGAATGCTAGCAGACCTGCCTAGGTGAACAAGATGCTCCTGGACACGCTATCTCATAAAAAGAATCTATACAAGGACTGGAAGAAGGGATAACTAGAATGGGGGACATACAGGGAAGCTGTCCAGAGAGCAGAAAAACTAAAGCTTAGTGGGCATTAAATCTAGCCAGGGAGATCAAGTGGAGCAGTAAAAATTTCTATTGCTATATTAATGGAAAAAGGAAGACTAGGGAAGGTGTGGGCCCCCTCAGAAAAGAAAGGGGAGAACTGGTGACAGGTGATATGGGGAAAGCTGAAGTTCTCAACAGCTTCTTCACTTAAGTCTTCACTGGCAAGGGCTCCAGCCACACCCCCAAAGTCAAAGAGGATAATGGCAGGGACGGGGAGGTAGAACTGCCGGTGATAAGTGAAGATCAGGTTCCTGACCATCTGAAAAACCTGAAAGTTCTCCATGGGACCCAATGGGATACACCAGGGGTACTGAGAGAATTGGCGGACGAGGTTGCTAAGCCACTCTCTATTGTATTCCAAAAGTCATGGCAGTCTGGTGAAGTCCCCACTGACTGGAAAAGGGGAAACAAAACCCCATTGTTAAAAAGGGGAAGAAGGATGATCTGGCGAACTATAGGCCAGTAAGTCTCACCTTCATGCCTGGTAAGATCATGGAGCAGATCCTCCCGGAGGCACTGCTGAGGCAGAAGGATAATGAAGAAGTGATTGGGTATAATCAACATGGCTTCACCAAGGGTAAATCGTGCCTGATGAATCTGGTGACCTTCTGTGAAAAGGTCACAGCATCGACAGACAAGGGAAGAGCAACTGATGTCATTTACCTGGACTTAGGCAAAGCCTTTGACACTGTCCTGCACAACATCCTGGTCTCCAAGCTGGTGGAATATGGTTTTGATGGATGGACCACTTGCTGGATACGGAACTGGCTTGACAGCTGCACCCAAAGAGTGGCTGTCAATGGGTCCACATCCAAGTGGAGGTCAGTGACAAGTGGAGTCCCTCAGGGATCAGGACTGGGACCAGTCTTGTTCAACATCTTCGTTGGTGACATGGACAGTGGCATTGAGTGCTCCCTCAGCAAGTTTGCTGACGACACCAAGTTGTGTGGTGTGGATAACACACTGGAGGGGAGGGATCTGGACAGGCTTGAGAGGTGGGCCCATGCCAACCTCAGGAAGTTCAACAAGACCAAGTGCAAGGTCCTACATCTGGGTCGGGGCAATCCCAAGCACCGATACAGGCTGGGTGAAGATTGACTTGAGAGCAGCCCTGAGACTTGGGGCTGCTGCTGGATGAGAAGCTCAACATGAGCTGCCAGTGTGCGCTTGCAGCCCAGAGGGCCAACTGTATCCCGGGCTGCAAGAGGAGTGTGGCCAGCAGGTTGAGGGAAGTGATTTTCCCCCTCTACTCTGCTCTTGTGAGACCCCACCTGGAATACTGTGTCCAGTTCTGGAGCCCCTGTTAAAAGAGGGATATGGAAATGCTGGAGCAAGTCCAGAGAAGGGCCACGAGAATGATCAGAGGACTGGAGCATCTCTCCTACAAGGATAGACTTAGAGAGTTGGGGTTATTTAGTCTGGAGAAGAGAAGGCTCTGAGGAAACCTTATTGTGGCTTTTCAGTATCTGAAGGGGGCTTAAAAGAAAGGTGGTGAGGGACTTTTTAGGAGGTCAGGTAGTTATAGAACCAGGGGAAATGGATGCAAGCTAGAGGAGGGCAGATTTAGATCAGACATCAGGAGGAAGTTCTTCACTGTTAGGGTGGTGAGACAGTGGAACAGGTTGCCCAGAGAGGTTGTGGAAGCCCTGTCGCCGGAAGCTTTTAAGACAAGACTGGATGGGGCTGTGGGCAACCTGATCTAGTGGAAGGTGTCCCTGCCAGGCAGGGGGGTTGGAACTAAGTGATCTTTAAGGTCCCAACTCCGGTGTTTCTATGATTTTATAATGCTCCAGCAATTCCTGTTGGCAGCATACTTCAAGTAAGCTCAACCACTCCAGATAAAACAAACCCTTCGTTATTGAGGCAGGGGGAAGTGAAGCTATACGTTATTCTCCTTATAAGGAAGATTCACAAGCCCCAGGAAGTCCAGCTACAAAGTAGAAAAGAATCCTGGCAGTGGAAGCTGAACACAAGTATGAAACATGAGAAAGCTTCTGTGTCATTATTTAACAAAGCAGGAACCCCACCTTTGTAGTGCTGGCATTAGCAGCTACAGAACTCAGACTTTGCCTCACCTTTTCCTGACAGATTCTGATAAATTGTACGTTCCAGAAGGGACCTGCAGCAACAGCTGACCAGGGCTACCAAGACGTGATGTGTTCATGCTCTCTGGACTGCCAGTAACAGGACCACGTACTTTACTCTGAAGAAAACACAGAAGATTCATATTGCAATTACTTCCGCTGTTTTCCAGCGGCTAGTATGACTGGAACCTGGATTTAATACTAAATTCAAATTAACAGAGAAAAGAACCATAGGACATACTATATTTACTATCCGTTACTTCAGTAACCTGTGGTACAAACTGTATTTTCAGGTTAAACTGGAGTTTATATTTTACTTACACAAGCAATTTTCAGCAAGTTCCACAATTCTTTCTGTCGTTTCTCCTGAAGCCTAACAACAGTTTCCTCATCTTCATTCATCAGATTCATTACTTTCTCCACTCTGGGGAACAATTCCAGTGCCTTCTGCTTGCAAACTACAGTTTTACTATTAAAAAAAAAAATTAGATCACACATGGGCAACTGCAGTAGGGGAACGTTTCTGTAGTTCCTTATTTCCCATAACACACAAGAGATTCCATTAGCTGTATGAGCTGGTTTGTAAAGTTCTAGGACAAAACCTCTTGTTGAAACAAAGGCCCTCAAGAAATGCTGGCTCTACAAAGCTCACCTGAGCTGAGCATAAATGACTCGGACTTTTTTTTCAAAGGTCTGGATTGCCTGTAGGAGCAGTCGTACTATTTCTTGGCTGTCACCACTTGTCCTCTGATCTGAAATGACAGTTAAGAGTATTACAGAGAAGAAAAGTGTTACAAAGAGAGATAGGCTTATACGACAATGTGAGAAGATTCTTAGTGGCTTTTCACTGCTTATTCAATTCTGAAACATCCCAAGTTCAGAGCATGAGAAGTTTGAGTGGGATGAACTGCATTGGATTTTGGCCACCTTCTTCAAATGGTAAGAACTAGAAAGCAGAGTTGGTAGGGTGGGCCTAATGCCTTGTGGCTCTGCACCTGCTCAAAGGAACAGCTTATGTCTTTCATCCTTCCTACGCAGGAACAGCAGCATATCCTTGCAGCAACAGCTAGCTCTGAGAAGAGCTCCAGAGAAGTTTCACGAAGAGCTCAGAAGCGCAAGGCTGGCCTAGTTTAAAACCGACTCTCTTAACTCTCCTCTCCAAAAACAAGTGAGTCCAGTAGGGTCCATGTGCAGCTAACATATAGGCAGGTCTAGAACGTTAGGAGTTTTCTCAGTGCTTATTACTGCCTCTCCAAAGTCACTAATGACACAAAGCAAGCTGGCCTCGAGTTAAATGTCTTTTACCTCTTGGCTTCTCTCTCAATCTCCGGTACAACTCTCTGGCTTGTTCCTCTCTAGGAAAAAAAAAAAGGCAAAAAACAACAAAAGACTTCTCTAGAACCTCAATTATGAGTAAGTAGTTCAAGAACTCAAGTCTATAAAAAAGACTACCAGTCTGCCATTTCAGACTAATCATACCTAAGGAGTCAAAAAATGTCTTTTAGTGTAAAAGCACTCACAGTCCCCCACAATTTGGGCTGAGGAGGCAGCACGTCCATTGTTCTACAGTGAATAAGCTTAGTTAGCAATACTGCTGCGTCCGAAGTTCAAAGTAGTTCAACTCACAAATCCTCCAACGTTCCTCCTTGTTTACGACCTAATGGGCTTCTCTGCAGGTCCACAATATCTGTCTGCAGGGCCATCATCCTCTTCACTAGCTGATCCACATCATCCTCCTGAAAGCAGAGCAGAAAATAAGCAATGGGACAGCCTCATACTAAGAGCGACCACCTCTCACACTGGCTCTTCCTTTCTGATTCACATTTCTAAACACTGATGTCAGCACTCTTGGACAAAGACAAGTGAGAATATGAGTAAGTTCAACTGAAGAAAATTATCTTGGTGCTCTGGGATAAATCAACTTGCAAGAATTTTTTGACTAGTAAATGTACTGCTAGTTCCCAGGCTATCATGCTTCCTTTTTCTTAGCTACTCCAGATCTCTCATCTTACCCATCACTGCTTTTCTCCTTTTTTTTTTTTAACTCAGCACACAATCTCATCCTTTCCTGGCACCCCAAATTCGGCTCTTCACTTGAACTCATTCACATGCAGAAGCTGCCACTAACTTGTTCAACAGTCATTCTGCACTCTGCCCCATCCCAACAGAGGAGGACCAAGAGTTGGAAAAGAATAAGCTATCAACTAGTCACCTTATGCTTCTCATCTCGGAGCAAGGGTCATTGGCCCTGCTTACAGGGGTTACAGTCTTGTGTCAAAAGGCTGAATGCCTTCTTGGGAGGTGATGTGGAATGTGCAGCAAGAATGGGAAACTGTTGCCTTTTCAAATTCAGGATGATGCTTAAAATTCTTGTGTTCAACAGTCTAATTGTTTGCTTTCCCATTCAGTTTAACTTACGTTCCCTATACTTTTTGTCAGCTATCCTGGCTCCAGAATTAGGTTAGTAGGACATCTGAGTTCAACTACTGCAAAATCTCCTCTCACATTCCCCCAGATCTCCCTTTTTTCCTTCCTAAGCCTTAAGAACACAGTGAGATTCATGAAGTTCTGGGCAACAGACAAAAATAGTGCCACTCAAACCAAGGCAATGTGACACCTGGAATCAGCCCAGACACAAGAAGTTTCTACTTAAGGAAGGACAATGAAGAAAAAAAAGGAAAAAAACTTGGGAAGAAATAAAACAAAGCCTCTTTTTCTTTAAAGGACAAACAGTTAAGCAGTTAGATGTTGAAACATACCCGCCCACAAAGTTCTACAGCTTGCTCCATCTCTTTCCAGGCAAACAGCAGCTTCTCAGAAGCTACAGGAATGAAAGAAGAGTGATTGCCTTTCTCAGGTTTATACAGGAAAAGGTAGATACTTTGCAGGGATAAGAGGCATAAAAGACCTCTATTTGCCAGATGCTATACTCACTAATTCCAAATTCAATCTGCTCTTTATACTTCTCCAGATCAATCTGGATGCTTGTTTTAAAGAAGTCCAGCTTTGCTTTCAGCTGCTGGGAAAGGGAAGCCATAGAATTCTTCATCTTCGAGAGGGTACTATTGTAACGCAAAAGATTCATCCTGCATGGACAAGAAAGAGGTCCTGTTACCCTCCCAAACTAAAAAACACAGACTTCCACTTATATCACAAGTAGGTACTTGAATGTAACAGTGAGTACAGCACAAAAGTAGCTCTGTCAGAGGACGGAACTGTCAGCTTTTCATTAATCATTAATGGCTCCACTCATGGGCTTCCCCATTCCAACAGGGTCCCAATTCTTGCCCTTTCCTTTTCACCAGGGAGAAAAGGCAGAGATAAATAAATATTCTAGAGAAATTGCCACTATACATGGCTGCTCGCTGCCCCTGCTGAAGCCGGTTACAGTCCTCTTTCAGCGTCCGGATTGTGTGCCAGATCTGACCCCACACTTTCCGCAGCTGGAAAAAGTGGAGATTCTTCTTTGGATCCTGAACTGGAAGTAGAGGGAGAGAAACATAGGTATCAGCATGAAGCCTAAAACCAGTGTTATCGTATGACAAAACAGACCACAATATTATCCCTTTGAGGGGCATGCTACCTCTTGCAAAGCTAATAGTTGACTAATCCCTTTACAGTTTCCCCGGTATTTCAAAAATCACACACTTCCTTTCCTCAGTTACTCTGGGAAATTGGATTAATATTAAGCCAGTTCATTTTAATGCTTCTTCAGTCCCAGTACATAAACGTTCTCTTGACTGTTTGCACATGATACAGACAACAACAGCCCTCTCAATGAAGACAACCTCCCACATTCATGCTAGAGAAAAGTCCTTACGGATGCAGTCAACATTTTCTGGATGAGGACGCAAAGCAACCTGAGCCTCATAGACGACTTTCTGGTTATCGAAGAGGAAGAGAAGAGTTGAGTCTGCAGCTGCAGTATCATTCGCCTGCAGAAGATAAAAGACTCAACTAGCTTTGCTCAGAAAAAGCAAGCCTCAGTAACACCATAAAGAAAATGTTCCTTCTTAGCCAAAGACTGGCCACCAAAAGCAATAGGGTGTCTGTTCTGCAAGGGCTGCTAGGTCTGCATGGTTACTAGGACAAAAGCCTGCCTGAACAGCAGGGAAGGCTCTGCTCCCAAAGTGAGAGCAGTGCCTGCTGATTCACTCAACAGCAAGGAAGGGAGTATCCAGACTCACTTTGCTGTCTGCTATATGTTTAGTGGCCAACTTCTCAGAAAACATTGCAAGTCCAGCTTCCTGCAGTAGCTCCTGGTCCTTTTCTGGGATTCCCGTATCTGACTGAATCCTAGCCTTCACAGTCTGCAGAGTGTCCTCCTCTGTCACAGGGTAGGTGTGTACAGTTCCCGTAACCATGTTCAGAACATGAAGCAACTGTAAGAAGAGTAGTGTGACATGAGAAGGGCTGAAGATACATTGTTCATGTTTGATCAGAGATCCCAGGACTGAGACACTGGCCACCAAGAAACTGTTCAAAGCACTTGCAGGGCTCAAGAAATCACTTCACAGCCACTTCATAACATTATGCCAAAGTCCTTGTCCTCAATCAACTGAAAGAGAGGCTGCATGGCAGTTAAACAGCTTCAGCCACAGAATCCTCTACCAGAAAATGGAACCAAGCACACACAGAAGCTATATGCTACTCCCAACAAGCACAGGGAGTATATGTCCTCAAATAAGCAAGAGGAAAGCAGCTGTCACTAAGTGTCAGGAGACAGCTAAATGAGGTTCTGTGCTGCTGCTCCTCCTCTTAGGTCTGTGACTCAAGCCTCTTCTCCCATGTCCTACAGGCAGACCCGCTGCTCACCTTCAAGTTCAAAATGTCATCCAAAGCTTTGAAACACCCATTGGGTCCATATTTAGGATCTGTACCTCTCTGCCGTGGGTGCCACATTAACATGAGTTGCAGCCATTTCTCCAGCCTCACAGCCAAAACACTGAATGACCAAAAGAAGAGAATCAGAAGAGGTAAAAGTGCATCTGCAGTCACTGTATGGCCTGGTCTCTGCAGGTCATATTTAACTGTTTAACTTTCCAACCCACCCCAAAGACAAATGCAGTGTTTAGAAGGCAGAAACAGACACAACTACAAAAGTCTGACAAGGAACACAAACATTGAGTCATGCACTCAATTTCATCACCAATTAACAAAGTAAGGCATATAATATAAACTAAGCCCTTTTGGTAGAAACATTTTACCCTGGTGGGGCATGACATATTTCTAGTCCTCACCTGTTTAGATTGTGTGGGCAGGGTAAACTGCTAGAAAATTTGACTTCTCCAGATAAGTCTTCTGAAACGACAATATCCAGCTCACTCTTCTGTCGCACTTTTGTATGCCTAATGAATTCAAGCAAGTACAATGGTGAAATAATCACTTGCCTTTCCCAGCCTGCATGCATGTTAGTAGGCTCTTAAAGCTACTCTTTGTGGATGTAATACAGATACCACTTTGATTTCTGCTACCTGCCCTGCAGGAGTCATTCCTGATCCCAAAGAAAAAGTATCAAGAATGCTGAACTTGCTAAAGTAGGTGAAACTCCTGTGAAGGGAGTCAGTCTCCTTAAGGGCAAGGAATGTTGGGATATTACCCCAACCACCAAGGGACCAAATTTCTTACTGTAAACAGAACGGTCACATTGCATGCACTGTTCTTATCACCTGGCCCCAGCTCACTCACCATTGCACTGGCTGCCAGTTGGGCAGGAATGGTCGGAAGCCTGTAATGCACTCGAAGGCCAGCGTCCCAAAGCTCCAGTAATCCACTGTTACTGTATACTTCTGCTGTTCCAGCAGCTCTGGAGCCTGAGATAGTTTACACACACGTTAAGACAAAGCCACCCATCTCTTAGCTCCCTCTGTCCCCTAACAGCTCATTAACATCTGTACAATCATTTGTACAACACATTAAAGATGGCGCCGAATGCTCTGCCTCACTTTGAGATCCTCTGAGTGAACAACAGAGGTTATTGGCACCCCTTCTTTTTCAAAGCAGACACAGCTAGCAGATACTGTGAAACCCCAGCACCAGCAAAAAAAGTCACCTTTGCTAGCTGCAGCACCCCAAACGCACACCACACCAGGACAAGAACTTCGTCCCAGCCCAAAGCCTGACAAGTTAAGTCTATTCCACTGCAAAGTGGTAGCTCCTCTTCTAGCTGAACTCCTTCCTTACCAAGTACTGTAGCGTCCCAACAAAGGATGTACATAGGCTACCCTGATCCAACTCCTTAGCATAACCAAGGTCAATGATTTTGTGTATTAACTGAAACACACAACAGAAAGTAACATTAGAAATAAGTTATGCAGGAAAGGTGCCAATGAAGAGACAGAAGCAGAAACAGGCTTCCATAGACTCCTACAACCACAAAGTGTGTAAAATTGTCATTGGCTTAATGCACACAGAGCTGGAGCCATTACTGCTAATTCAGATCTTGGGTCAATTGGTACAGTCTGGTTCTTTCCTTAATATTTGAAGGTCAAAATGTTAGGTGTTATAAAAGAACATGTTCTATGTTACAGAAATCTTACACAACCTTTCACCTCAGCTGTACTCAGGATACTGTTCATCTAACACACAGATCTGAGCTAGCTGTTATCTTGCATTGAGTGTTCTTGCAGAGGGACCACTGTAACTGCATGAAGCATACACATGTTCCTCTTACACTGATTTGTCCATGCAAGCAGAGTTCCTGCTTACCCTTTGCTCTCCTTGCTGCAGCACAATATTCTCTGGTTTCAAGTCTCTGTGGATGATCCTGTTCTCATGAAGGTATCTGAGAGCAGAAGCTGAGACAAAGATAAAGCCACATGTAAGAGTACTAACAGTACCTAGCTGCATGAGCTCAATAAGGATTAATTTTTCCCTAGTATAAGCATAGATTCTGGGTCAAATTTTGTACAATCAAACATACAATGAAACACCAATAGCAACATGAAAAGTCAGTGTCAAACACTTTGACACAGAGTTTGCTCTCTGGGTCCTCCCTCACAGCCTTCTTGTAAACTGGAATAACGCTACTTCGCTTCCAGTCAGCAGGGACCTCTCCAGACTCCCAAGACCTCTGGTAGATCATTAAGAACTTGAGTCCTGCCACAGCATCCACCAACTGTCTAAAATTCCCTGTAGTGGCTGCCCAAATGGTAATGGAAACCTACTGATCACACACACACTTAAGCCTTGACTGATGTGCAGCATAAACCAGTGTCCCATGGCATGTGTTCAGCTATCCAGAACCTTCCAGGAAATCCTGAGTTGTTTGTTGGGTTTTTTTTGGGGGGGTAAGAAAATCTGTCTCTGCATTTTCAAGAACAAAAATCAAAGGTTGGCTCTCCCACAGAGATAGCTGACAGACTAAGACAAGAAATGAGTATACTCTTCAAAGGTCAATCTAAGGTGGAGTTGTTAAGGTCCCTGCTGCGTATCCTTTAGAGTGGATTCAGCACTGAAAGTGTTTAGACAAGGTACTGCTATCCCTTACCAATATCAGATAACAGGATGAGAATAGCTTCTTCACGCAAACCACAGCAATTCTCCAGCTGATTCAGGTACTGCAAGGAAACAACACAGAATATAGTCTTTTCCTCCCATATCGTGAGTGAGGCTCACAGTCCCACAAACTCTCATGGATGCAAGAAGTTCCAGTAACAGCCACAAAATTCTCTAGAGGCACAAAACTCTGTGGGATTGTGACCTCTGGTAGCAGCAATTAGTTTCAGGGCATTGTCTAACCACATGGGAGGAGAAAAGAGTGGTTGAAAGAAGTCAGTGTTATCCCCATTCTCTTCCTTCTACTTGGTCCATCCTTCATAGCCATTTCCCCTCTGCCTGACAGTATCAGTTCAAATCTCAGCTTTAAGGTCTGAAATTGTCTATAGGCAGATTACAGCAAAGGTTAAAAAAAACAGTAAGATTAAAATTTACATGTTATTTTTTTCCTGTGATGGACAGGAATTAATTACTTTCAGGAAGAATACAACCCACAGATGTACTTTACCCTACAGTGGTCTTGGCCATACTCAAATCTTGTTGCACATATCTTATACATGCCTTCATCTTCTATGTGCAAACTCCTCACAGTGTCATTTGCAGCCAACAAAATACAGAAAGTTTCAGAAAGCACTTAAGTCTTCAAAAGCTGAACATAATATCAAGGACTAAGCCACCAAAACCTGGTGTTTCTGTAACAAGAATTAGGATGCATTGGGATGTCAAAGAAGAGGTTTCACATGGAAACTTCAACAGAAACCCTAACACCAGTCCTTGGTCACCATCCCAGCAATATCACCTTGCGGAGGTCTCCACCTTGGCAGTACTCCATGGCCAGCAATGGTAAGTCGTTTGGTGCAAGCTTCTGCATCCCTTCAGGGACATCACGGGCAGCCACCACATTAGGATGGTTCAGCCTGAGGAGTGGAAATGAGACAAGTACACATGATGAGCAGAACCAGGGTAACGCCAGAAAGACCACTGTTCTGCAAGAGGTATGCAGTTTCACATGCTCGTGGTCATCATGTAAAGTCCTACAAGGTCACTAATTCTTCTAGGATCTGAACTAGCAAATTCTAAAGGTCTGCAATTTGTCCATCCTTCAAGGACCCGGATTAAATCCCAAATTCTTCAACGCACATGCACAACAGCTCTGCCTAGGAGCTACAGGAACGTACCTTGCCAAGGAGTGTGACACAGACTGTTGCCAACCTCCACAAAAGACCCAAAGCACAATCAGACCATTGCATCTTACAAAATCATCCAACGCCCCAAACGACAACCCAGCAAAGACGCTCAGCTAGGCAAAAGAGCAGAACTGTTGTAACTCTGAAGGTAGCGGCAGAAGCGCCGAAGAAGGAAGTCCAAGACAACAATACTAATGAAACGAGAACCGAGGTTTTCTCTAGCACATCCTTCTGCCACTTGCCCCCGCAGCGGATCTGGCACCCTCCCGGAAGCGGCGGCAAAAGGCCGACAGCCTCTGGCACCACTCCTTTACCTCAGCGCAGCCGTTAGACCCGCGCTCGGAAGCCGCCCCCACCCGCCTAGCATCCACTGCGCCCAGCGCGGCCCGACGGCAAGCGGGCACCGGGCTCCGCCCGGGCCAGGCCGAGGCCCGCCTCACCTCTTCATGATCTGTATCTCCAGAGCCCAGCGGTCGCGGTTCCGCGGGCTCAGCTCCTGCCGGCACTGCTTGATGGCCACCTGCTCGCCGGTCTCCTGCGGACACAGCAAGGGCTCTGTGAGCACGGGGCCCGGCGCGGGCCGGCCCGAGGAGGGGGAGGGGGGACCGACCGCCGCCTACCTTGTTGTGCCAGCGAATGACGTTGCCGAAGCCGCCGGTGCCGAGGCGCTCCTTCATCTCCCAGGGGCCACAGGTCTGCGCCTGCAAGGCCGGCGGCCGGCTCATGGCGGGGCCGCAGAGCTCCGGCTCCACCGGACCTGGCCCCGTCCGTCGCCGCTTCCGGCTCTGGCACCGGCCCGCCCGCCGTCCTTAAAGGAGCCGCGCCGCCGCCGCCCTTCCAGGAAAGGATGGTGGTAGAAGGAGAGATGAGCGAGTTCCTGAGCTCTTTCGGGAAACAGCAGAGTTGAGGTCTCTGCGCGCGGCCGCTTGGACGTGCCGGACGCACAGAGAGGAGCATCCACTCCGCCCGCAGCGCAGCGATACTGTCCTACAGGAACGGCCTCGACGTTTGTCTCTCTCGCAGCCCCTGGACTTCCACTGAAGCCACAGCCCCAATGAGGACTTTCGCTGAGACAGTTTCGCAAAGTTTGAAAACCGATGGGTTTAATTTTATTAAAGCGATAGATACAATAGATCCGAAAGTGCTGTTATCAACACCAACTGTTGTTGAAAGTGCTGTTATCAAATGCACCAACTGCCACAATCGAGCTCGAGTCAGTAATTCCTGGGTGACATTCGACTGTGCTTGAGCTGCAAGTCTCTGCAATAGCACTAACGTGTAACAGCAATGCAGCAGAAGTTCATTCGTGTATTGAAGATGTTGTTCTTACCAGGAAGGCAACTCCAGAACTCCTCTTGGACGGAGGAAGAGGAGCACAGCCCATCCACCATCTGCTAAATCTTCAGTATCATGCCCCCAGAGAGGTATCCCCCTCGTAGGTTTTTATATCCTAATCCCATCCGTCCCCACCTTCTATGTGACATCGAGCAGGGTTTGGGTGGAGAGTTGAGTAACATAGTCATATATGTTTAGCATGTACTGTGTTAGGCTCCTTACCATATGCAAGGTCTACACCTTAATTTTTCAGATAATTAGGCAAAGGTCTCTACGTGGACACAACAGCCTTCAAGATAAGTGTCAAAGCTGATGGCTTCTGTTGGTTTAGCTTTGCTTTGTTAGTTTTAGCTGAAACAGGACCATCTGATCTTCCCAAGGCTGCCTGGGCAGTGCAGAATGTACCCTCACATTCCTAGAAGTATGATGGGACAATTCATTGTTAAGGGATACATACAAATCTCACTGTCACGTAAGTTTAAAGAGTTCAATGGGGAAAAATTGTTTTGAAGACTGATCTGCTCTCTGACTGGAAGAGAGAAAGAACCAACCAAACTGACTAAAATCCTGCATGTCCCACTCACTTAAGCAAGCAAGCTTTCCTCCTGTCCCGCACAGACTCCCTCTCTAACAGTCTGGACACAAGCCACGCGATCCTGGATCACTCCCAAATCCTCTGGTGGGTAGGTGGGAAGCACGCCCTGCTGCCCTTCGGAGTCTCCACCCCCTCGAGCCGAGTCTAAAGTAGGAGAGAAGTTGTTCAGAGAGAGCAGAGCAGAGACACAGAAAACACAAACCCTGACTCATCTGGAAAAGGAAATCATCAGCAGAATACAGAAGAAGAAAAAGCAAAAAGGTAGGTACTACTCTGCACCTGTTTCAAAAAGTGCATTTCCCGTTTTCAACATCAATGCCATTCTCATTAAATACTGTTATTTAATAAAACCCTCTGAAGCAGCACGGTGGTTAACTAACTGAGCTATTGCCTTTCAGATTTCGGGGATTCGTAATTCTGGGTAAAGCTGCTAACTTTCAGTTGTTTCAAGAAAGCTGCAGATATTCAAGTATGCATGAGCATGCCCGAGCTTGTCTGATCTCGGAAGCTAAGCAGGATCGGGCCCGGATAGTACTTGGATGGGAGACTGCCTGGGATACCAGCTGCCGTAGGCTTTCCTGCTGTGGCAGGGGGGTGGACTTAAATGGATGATCTTTCGAGGTCCCTTCCAAACTCCTAACGTTCTGTGATTCTGTGAAAAGGCTAACAGCCTCAGGTCGGGAGCAGTTACCACGAAGGAGCCTCCTGCACAAAGAACATTGGGAAAAGAACTTAAAAAAAAGAGTCACTTGATGGTAAGGAAAGACCTGGAAAGCTAGCTGTGAAAAGAATTATCCTGTGAAAGGATAATTTATCCTTTTCTGGGAGGAGATCAGACCATGCCTTTCAGCCCAGGCTCCCAACGAGGATAATGGAAGGACAAGAGGAGGAGGGTCTCGGTCTTCGTCAGCTCTCTCTAAACACGCTTTTTTAAAAATGCAGCCAAACCCACAAGAAATATTGAGAATAATTACCAAAACAAAGCCAGGGTTTCAAATATCCATTTCCTCCAATGCCTTTGAAGACTACAGAATGTTATTTTTGTGTTTTGTTTTTTAAATTCGTTCTCTCCAGTGCAGAGGCCTGTCCTCTGTTCTGTTTTTTTAAATAGTATGAGTGTGAGAGTGTGATATTCATCTGCTCACTTCAGAAAAGCAGTGCAGAAGCACTTTCTCCAGAAGGCAGGAAAAGGCAGCAAAGATATGTAGTCTTTTGCTTGAACTATATCAAGATAGCTGTTATTCAGCAAGAAAGCTCTTAGTGCCATAGATGCAGAACCAAAGTATTCTGAGTGGAAAACTAGGTTATTGGGAGGCACAATGTGGGGGGAGAGCTACTTTTAATTTCTATTGTTGTCTTTTTGTTCAACTTTGATAAGATACATCCCTTTTTTAGGTCATACTCCACATCAGTAAGATAAGACACTCTTACTGCTTAGAAGGGCTGTTATTAATAATAAATTAACATATGGAATTTAAAGTATTCCTGCTGATGCTTCAGCAAAGAGAGATAAATTCATATATCTTTATGGTTAATAATGATGCCATCCAGAGGGACCTGGATAAACTTGAAGAATGGGCCCAAGAGAATAAAATGGGGTTTAATAAATCTAAATGTAAGGTCCTGGACTTGGGTAGGAGTAATCCTGGCTATGAGTACAGACTGGGTGAGGAACTCATTGAAAGCAGCTGTGCAGAGAAGGACTTAGGGGTCCTAATAGATGGAAAGCTGGATATGAGCCAGCAATGTATATTCGCAGCCCAGAAAGCCAACCGCATCCTGGGCTGCATCAGGAGAGGTGTGACCAGCAGGTCTAGGGAGGTGATCCTGCCTCTCTACTCTGCCCTCGTGAGGCCCCACCTGGAGCACTGCATCCAGTTCTAGGCTCCTCAGCATAAAAAAGATGTGGACCTGTTGGAGCGAGTCCAGAGGAGGGCCACAAAGATGATTAGAGGACTGGATGACATCCCCTACGAGGAAAGGCTGAAACAGTTGGGGTTGTTCAGCCTTAAAAAGAGAAGGCTNTCTAATGTAGCTGAGAGTGTGGAATCAAAATGTCAGAACAGCAAATCTAGGCCTCTGGCTTATTGCTAGAACATTTCTGATCAGGGAGAAAACACAGGGTGAGAGCAGAAGGCACAAACTGTTTCGGAGAGCCCTACCAGAAAGCACATTGCTTACAGGTTTCTGCTTGGAATCTTGTAAACATGGTATTTTTCAAACAGCCATATAATTTCAGTTTGATAGGGCTTATCATTCCGAACATTCCAATTGACTGGTCTAAGTTTGTACCTTTCCAGAAACTCAAAATAAACATCTGGCAAACTCTGTTACCAGTTTTCCATGCATAGCGAAACAGTAGCCACCAATGGATTGACAGGCATCCCCCCGTGGAAAAAGAGAGAGCTGCAGCATTACAGAATAAGATATCCTGAACAGGGGCAGCAGAAAGAAGTGGAACAAATGATGTGACATCTGATGCAAGAAAATGTTAGGGAAACTAACCCTAGTTAGTAGTACAAGCATGTGCTGTGTAAGACTAAAATTCACTTGTATAGCAGACTACATGGGATAAACTTGATTAAACCATGCAGGTGCTCTTTAAACAGGGACTCCTCCTTTCATGTCAGTCTCCAAGGCTGAAATGCTGGGTTTTTTTAAATATTTGTAAGATGCTTCCCACTCCCCCCTGTAAAGTATCTATAATTTCCCGCTGGTTTCAGGCAGCCTGGACTTCCTCCAAGGTGTTAATTAGGTCAGCTTTGCTACTCTGTCCTCCCACAAAATGAACAAACAAACAAATCAGATTTCACTATTGTTGCCTTGGATTTGGGGCATCTTAGCAGGTACCTCAAAAATGAAGTCTCAACAGTTCTCTACAGTGCTTGCCAGGGACATACTCTAACAAAGCATGTTGACTCAGATTAGTAAGAGTAAACTCTTACTAACAGTTTCAATGAGTAAACCTTAACAAGGTCTTAGCTAGCAGAATCTCATTTCTTAAACCTTTTTCACAGATAGCAACAACCATTTCTAGTGATACTAACAATTAGCAAGTTAAAACCTTGCCCCTGTGGGATTCAGAACACCAGCCTGTATGGCTACAAGAATGAGCTACAGCTGCAAGAAGTAAAGATAATAGAGCAGATGTTTACAGTCGCAACTAAATGACTCTGGGTAGCAGTTCTGATCATCCACTTCAGCTTTGGGAATGCTGCTGATTTAGTTAAGATTTAGTTGAAGTCAATACCTATTTGGAAATCACTCTTACAGCTTTTAAAAAGGCTTGCTATACAATGCAAAATGCTTCCTAAGAGGTGAGAAAGAGCTTGAAAGTGTACAAAAAGAATACTACAAAATCTGTGTACTAATACAAATCTCTGAGATATGCTCTGAATTACAAGGATCTCATCATCAAGATGTGACCCTGTAGACTAGACTTGGAGTAACTAAGGTTCTTGGAAGCCATTCCTGTGAATCTTCCTGGTCTGACTTGCAATTTAAGTCTCCTCTTTGTGCAGTCCAATGACGAGAAACCAGTCTAAACTATCCTGCTGTTCTGCTTCAGAGACAGGAATATTTGTACCTTTTGCTTTTTCTTTGAACAAAGCTTTAGAAAAAACAAAAAGCCTACAGACCCACAAACAAACCCTCTCCCATTTTTAGCATTGAATCCCAATGTGGAAAACCCTCGGAATGGAAGGTGAACTCCCCTCTCTCCTCCTCCTGCTGGTGGGAGCAATCATGACTTCTCAATGTGAGGTAAGAGGCTAAGGCATCAAATAATGTTCTTGCCATCTGCTTGCATTTTCAGCAGCGCTTCCTTACCATTGACTCCAGCTGTCTGCATCAGACAGGAGAATCTGGTTTTATCACTAGAAATCAAATGAAAACCTTACAAAGTAGTCTGTCTCTGAACTAGGATTTCCAGTACTATGTTATCCTGGCTGGTTTTCATTTCAGTAAGCAAGACTTCTTCAAATCTTCTTGGTCTATCTGTTCACTGTCAGTAAGAGTTCCATTGTGATCACCCTTTAATTCTTTCTGCTGTCATCACCTTCATCATTACTTTCACTTACAACTGGATGTCTAATGGTTCCCATGTCCCCTCACTTTAAGCCTCACACTGCACAACTTGAGTAAACCCTACACAATTCTAAAATGTTTAGTCATTCTCAAAAAAATCCTATCCTATCCAAGCCTTCCTCTTTCTTTTTGTGCCTTTTGTGGCCTGATCAAATAATCTTTCTAAATTACATTCTTCCTTAAAACTTTATCCAAAATAAATTGGCTGCAGGAGACATATCTCTCAAAGGTAATCAAGCTACAAAGGCTTATGGGGAAACAGCATTGTCAATGAGCAAAAGCAACTGCTTATTCATATTTACTTCTTTGGAAATTATTTGCTTGAACCTCCTCCAAATAGTAGAAAGCTGACAGCCTTTAGTTAGCACTTGCAATGCCCTAAGAGCACATAATCACTTCAGATACAATGCAGGTACAGCACATCCTATGTACATAGCACTCAGATGACAACCGATCACCTGGTCATCTGTGGCAACTCAATGACTTACAGTTCTCAGTACCCACAGTGTAGGTACTAAAGGCACTTTTCACTGTACTGTCAGACAAGGAGGGCAGACAGTTGCTCAGAGCTCCACTGATTTACAAGACCTCAAGAAGAGGGCTGGCTCTCTGGAGGCACTTTTCTCTCAGCTTTCTTACTCAGAATTAACCTCACATTACTCAGAATTAACCTTTTTTGCTTGCAGGGCTTACATGTGCGTTTCAAACGAGGAGCCAGATCTGGAGGTAAGCCAGGAAAACCAAAATTGTGTTATCTGGAGCTTTATGAACACTGGAGGAGAAATGAGATGATGCTTAGGGAATGGAGCCTACGAGCTGTTTGTCATGGTTATCTGGATGAGAGATACAGAAGGCAAAATAACAAGACACTTAATACCATCCAGAGCTCTAATAGCAAAGCTTTCCTGTCCCCCTGCTCTTCTTTGCAGAAAAAGAGGCTGTTCAATAGTGGAACAGGACATCCAGCAACACACCAGTGAAAGAGATGGGACAATTGTGGTCTGAGAAGGAAAAAGGGCAGCCCATTAGACAGATGCTGCCTTCACAGATACCTTTCTCCTGGAAGGAGAACGGAGTTCTTGTGCTCAGCCAGGGCTTTCCCCCGAATCTCTGAAAGAGGATTTCTTTTCTCCAATTACAGCCATTTGCAAAGAGAGTTCCTCTGGAGAAATTTACCAGCACAGGGGGACCTGGCTGAGGCTCTCAGGGAGCAGAATAGAATACTGTAGATGTGACAGTGGTTGGAGTCGCTGTCACACTGTGCCTGTCAGAGGTGAGTATGAAGAAGAAAAGGAGAATGGAAGTGGTGGGGGATGAGAGATTGTCCATCTAATCATCCTAAAGACCTCCACTCTAAGGGAAGGCATTATCACACAGAAAATTTGGCTTGAAATAGAATAGGATAGAAATGAAAATACTAATATATACTGACCCAGGCAGAAGTGGGCAAGGGACTGAGGAAGGTGTCTAATAGAATACATGAAGATAATGGAGCAAAGGAAGAATGTAAGCGCTACACAGAAAGACTGTAAGCTCATAACAGTAACAGGTAGGCAGGGAAAAATAGAACAGGCTAAAGAGGACTGGCAGGAAAAAATGGGTATACGTTGCCAGCTTCTTACTACTGTGAAATCTAAAAGTATGTCTTGGCTTTTGCTTATTCCACAGCCTGCACTAGAAATAAATGCTACAATGGGGGCCTATGTTCACAGGCATATTATTCCCCACAGCTCTTCATCTGCCAGTGCCACCAAAGTTTCTCTGGGAAGCAGTGTGAAATAGGTGAGTATACCATGTCAGTTCCTCTGAAGAGTGCCTCTGGGTTTAGCTACGCAGTGCAGGAGGATGACTGCAGAAACTCCTGCTGTATGCTAGGTTCTCTGATAAATTGCCTCTTTTTTTTTCAAAAGCTACTACTACAGAGAACTTTAAAAAAGGACACCTGGGCTGTTCTCAGTATCTCTAAATAAAACTCTACATTTTGGAGCTGAACACCTTTATGTATACTTACAGTCTGCTTGTCAAGGCATTTTCACTGACTTGCTAGACAAGACATCTGGGAGCCAAGGTCTAGGGGAGCAGAGTTTGGGATACTGTCCCTACAGTAACATTTTGTTCCCTTCCCCCCCCCAGATACTGAAGCTAAATGCTACAAAGATGCTGGAGTAACATACAGGGGTACATGGAGCACTACAGAGAGTGGAACTGAATGTTTAAATTGGAATAGCAATGGCTTGATGGATCGCATGTACAGTGGTCGAAGAGAGGACGCTGCTGAGCTGGGATTGGGCAATCACAACTATTGCAGGTGAGGGGCTGATGGCACACGGGTCAGAGCCACAGGAATCATCCTAGTCTAAGAGCCGGGAGCAGAAGAATGGCAATTTGCAACAGGCTAATACCAAGGAGAGAACACTGCACAGGTGCAGTTACAGCACAGCCCATCAGCAGCAATTGCAGCTTCTGTAGACGTAGCTGAACTTCAGGTCTATCTAGGCTGGATGCTTATGACAGGCTAGGCTATCATGGCTAGGCTTTGCAAACGAAGATTTGGGAAGGGCTCTACCCACGTTTGTTACAAGCGCGTTGGTGGCTAAAAAGGCCAATACGAGATAGGCATGAGCAGTTGCAAAAGGCACAGCAGAAAGACTCCTTAGATGGTGTATTCTGCAAGGCACGATTCTTCCTGCGCTGTCTTTTCTCCTCAAGGGTGATCCTGCGTGCTTTCTCAAAAGCATCCGCAGCGTTATAGATGGTGTGTCTCCAGGCCTCCCGCTTGGAGGCCAGAGTATACCAGTTATGATGATCAGTATGGCTAAGGCTGAGATGTTGTTTCAGGGAGTCCTT
>VWZX01006764.1:0-20589 GCA_013399015.1 Galbula dea
GGGCCACACGGAGCCGAGCCTCTAACGGGAGCGTTGACTTCCCACGGAGCTCTGCGGTGCAGCCAGGGTGCTCACCCGTCACGAGTTGCTGCCTGGCCTCAGCCTAGCCCCCCACTCTCCGCAGGGGCCGGGGTCAGTGCTGCCAGCGGCCACTGCAGCTCCTCGGTGGCAAAGCCGGCAGGGCTCAGCACCACGCAGGTGAAGTTGGTGTGGAGGTGCTGGGTGCTGAAGGAGCTGAAGTGCAGGTCCCGGCGCAGGGCAACCCCTGAGCCCTGGGGCTCCTCTCTGGGAGCATCAGCAAACCATCAGCACTCATCAGCATGCCCTTGCCCAGTATCCCTCCAGCATGCCCCATGGTCCGTCCCTACTCCAGCATCCCTCAAGCTTGGCTTAGACACATTCCCCAGCCTCCGTGGATGTGGTCAAGGGCCCTAAGCAGCATCTCCAAGACCTGGCATGGTTCTGCTCCATCTCCCAACATTCACCTGAAGCCAGGACTGTGCCCCCCCCAGCCCAGAGTCCTTCCCAACCTGCTATTGTCCTGTGTTTCCCCCTCCACCCCAGCACCTCCAGAGCTGGCCATGGTCCCCCTCCAGCACCCCCAAACCTGCTATGCTCTCATTTTCAACCCCAGTATCCCCAAAGCAACCGCAGAAGTGGTCACGGTTAACCCTCACCATCCCCCAAACCAAGCACCCTCCTAGGCTGGGGGTCTCAAGCTGGTGGGGGGGGTGGTGTCCTAGCCCTTCCCTACCAGCCTTAGAGCCCCCAGCAACCCTGTTGCTCCCCTGCCCCCAGGACCTCCCTCCCCCAGCCCATACTCACATCGTCATCCCCTCTTGCACAGCCCCATCTGGATGCAGCTTCTCCACGAAGGTGCCATTCCCCAGCCAGTAGAGCAGTGTGAGCTCGGGGAGGCCACTCGTGGCCTCACAGGACACTGTCATGCTCTGACCTGGGTGAGGGGGGAGTCAGAGGGGCTGTGAGGGTCCCCAGTGACACCCACCCCACCTGTCCCACCAGGCAACCCTTCCACCACAAAAGGGGCCTGTCCCACACCTCACCAGCACCCTAAAAGCTTACTGGAGGATGCACCCTGACTGTCTCCTGGGGCTGGTCCCAGGAGCTGATCTCCACTCCATGCCTTCTCCATGAACTGGGGTGTGTGAGGTGGGCTGTGTGTCTCACCACAACCCACACCCCCCCATCCCCAGAACCCCAGGTGACCTCTGCAGTGTCCCTAGGGGTCACTCACCTGGGCTTGGGAGCTGTGCTGGTATCCTCAGGAGGGTGATGCTGGGAGGCTGCAGAGCCATGGCACCTGGAGAAGAGTGGGGTGAGGTGGGGGGGGACGGCACAAGAGCTGCCCCCTGAGATCCCACATCTCTGGGGTGGGTCCCATGGAGAAGATGTGGGGGCCATGGCTCATCCCCGGCCCCTCACACAGGTCCTTTGTGGGGCACAGAGTTGGGAGGTGGCCTCTGTCCCCCTCAAGCAGCCCCCACTTACCCACACAAGGGAAGACCAGGACCCAGCAGAGCAGAGGCAGGAGGAGGTGGGCTGGGGGTTCCAGGGTCCCTGTGGGCAGAGATTGTGGGGTTCAGCACTGAGCACCCTGGGATGCTCCCCCCTGAGCCCAGGATGGATCCCACCAGCATTCCCCAACCCTCCCAGCATCCCTCGAGCTAGTCATGGATTCACCTCCCCATCACCACTCCAGCATCCCCAAAGGTGATCATGGTCCCTCCCCAGCATCTTCCTAACTTCTCCCACATCCAGACATCAACCTCGTTCTCCCTCCCTGGGTCCTCCATGCCCCCTCTGGTGCTCCGCAAGGGGATACCGCCCGTCCCCCCCAGACCCCTCCCCATACCGGTGGGGCGCAGCTCAGCCATGGGTGGGTAGCTCCCGAAGCTGTCACGCTTTATAAAGCAGAGAGGGGGAGGGAGGGAAGTGACTCACTGGGAGCCGCCCTGTGACCCAGCCCCTACATGTCTCTGGGCTCCGTGTCCCCATGTCACACCTCCAGCCTTTCCTCGACCCCCACACCCGCCCTGTCCACCCCCCTCTCTCCCCCCGGGATGTCCCCAGCGTCCTCATGTTCCCAGTGTCCTCCTACAGCACCCCGCGTCTCCTAGTGTCCCCTGTCCCTTGTTCCCCAGGAGGTGCCCAACAGCCTTGTGCCCACCAAGACCTTCTGTCCTTCACCCCAGCCCTCCTGTCCCACGTCCCCTGGTGTCCCATGTCCCCTGCTGTACGCATCCCACAGCTGCTCCCTGACCAGCCTCCCTGCACCTCCTGTCCCCCTCCCTGTCCCACATGATCTCGTGGGGACTCCAATGGCCATGGCGTGGGAACTTTAAGCCAGGAAGTGTCACAGGGTTTGGGGACAGTTCCCATGTCCTTCTCCCTGCCCCACATCCCTCTGTGCTCAGGGGCAAAGCTGTGGGCACCCCAACGTCAATGGCATGGGATGTTAAGGCAGAAGTGTCGCAGGGTTTGGGGACAGTTCCCATGTCCTTCTCCCTGCCCCACATGCCTCTGTGCTCAGGGGAAAGTGGCTGTGGGCACCTCAACGTCAGTAGCATGGGATGTTAAGGCAGAAGTGTCACAGGGCTTGGGGACAGTTCCCCTGTCCTTCTCCCTGCCCCACATCCCTCTGTGTTCAGGGGAAAGTGGCTGTGGGCACCACAACGTCAGTAGCATGGGATGTTAAGGCAGAAGCGTCACAGGGCTTGGGGACAGTCCTTGCATCCCATGCCCGTGGTCGGGTGACCATGGGCAACTCAGGGACACAACACCAGGGCTCCATCATGTGAGGTGATGAGCCAGGAGGTGTCACAAGACTTGGGGACTGTCCCCCTGGGGCTGGTGGTAGCACAGTGCCCACAACCCCACAGCTTAGCACCCCCCCTCACCTCCAGGAGATGGAGAGAAGCCCCCAAGGACCCACCTAGGGCTTCGCTCCAGCACAGGGTAACCAGAACCAAGCCCCCTCCCATGGAAGAGCCCTCCCAGAGCGACCCCCACGGCAGGAAAGCAACAGACACGAAGGTTTCCCTAACACCCCCCACCCCCCTCCCGAGATCCGGCTGTAAAACCATGGGGGGGAGACAGGGGGGAAGCCCCCATGGTAGCATGGGCACAGCCATGGGGCAGGAGCCCCCACGGCCTGGCAGATCTAAGGCTGTGGGCACAGGACAAACAGAGCACAAGGAACAGAAAGCACCTAAAACTCCAGGGAGCTTCCCGGCAGTTGTTAGCAGCAGTTCCCAGAAGGGCAAGAACGTGGCTGGGACAAGAGGTTATCTCCAGGACCTTGCCAAGGCTGCCAAGTGCAACATAGCTCCTTCCTCCCACCCGGATGAAGATAGCGGCCACATCCTCCCTCAAGTGGCCAGGGCTGGGAGAAGCCCTCAGTCCTTCCAACATCTCCTCACTCCTCAGGAAAGCTCAAGCCAGCTGAGCTCGGGGTGTGTGGAGGTGACCCAGGTGGACAAGGAGCCCTGGCTTTGTCCCCAGTCACACACGTGGCTCCATCCAGTGGGGAAACAACACAGGCAGGAGAAGAGGAAGATGATCAAAAGAACAACCCTTGGTCACATCTCCTGTTCCCAGGGCTCTTGTTTCATGTGTTTTGGCACAACATTGCAGAATCAAAACAGAAAGGACTTGGTGACACAGCCCAGGCTGGCTGTCCCCTGCTGGGGTGACAGAGCCCAGGCTGGGTGTCCCCTCCTGGGGTGACACAGGCCAGGCTGGATGTCCCCTCCTGGGGTGACACAGGCTAGGCTGGATGTCCCCTCCTCAGACGAGGTGACCCCTCCTGGAGTGACACAGGCCAGGCTAGGTGACCCCTCCTGGGGTGACAGAACCCAGGCTAGGTGTCCTCTCCTGGGGAGACACAGCCCAGGCTGGATGTCTCCTCCTAGGGTGACACAGCCCAGGCTAGGTGTCCTCTCCTGGGGTGACAGAGCCCAGGCTAGGTGTCCCCTCCTCAGACGAGGTGACCCCTCCTGAAGTGACACAGGCCAGGCTAGGTGACCCCTCCTGGGGTGACAGAACCCAGGCTAGGTGTCCCCTCCTGGGGTGACACAGCTGAGCCACCACTGTGGCTGCTTCCCCAAACCCCCCCAGGCACGTGGCTTGAACCCCCTGTGCTGTTGATAGAGCCAACTCGCTGCCACCCACCCCCAAAACCCCTTGTCTGGCCCCAAAATCGAGGATTTTGACCCCCAAAATCGAGCTGAAGAGGGAAGAGGGAACAAGGCATGGCCTGGTGCCAGGGCAGGGAAACCAACAGGCACCAGTCCTTTGCTCCATCCCTTTTATTCCAGTGCCAAAAGAGCAATTCCCAGTGAGGTGACCCCAAGCTCTAGGGCAGGAACAACCTCCTCTGAGGCAGCTCTTCCCATCACCATCACCCAAAGGGCTGTGGGGAGAACAATGGCACCGTGGCCTCCTTGGGCCACCCCAACCCCCAGCAGCCCAGTGATGCCAGCAGCCCTCCAGAGAGGAAGATAGAAAAGATGGAAGTGTACAAAAGGCTTGGAGCTGCCAGCACGGCGTCAGAGAGCAGCTCCCTTCCTCCCCACGGCACCAAGGAAGGGATCTGGCAGCCAAAAGTCCAGCCTGGAGTGGCCAAGTGTCCTCCTGTCCTTGATTCCAGGGCACTGGGCTCCCAGCTTCCACCTGGGAAAGCCCTAGAAGAGCTCGATCCTGACTCTGCCTCCTCTGTGTCCCATCCTCGCTGCCGGAAGGGCTGCTCCGGGGAGCCCCTCTCCCTGTCACCTCGGACCTTCTCCCTGTCACCATCCAGCCAAAAAACCTTGGAGAAGGGCTGGGAGGGCTGTGTTGGGATGCCAAGGAAAGGCAAAGGGAAGAGTGTCTCTTTTTTGGCTGCTATACAAAGTTTGAAACACGCTGTTAAAAGAACTGCTTTTAAAAACCTGACCTCCCCCCAGCCCTGGTGGGAGGGACCTCGGGGCAAGGTCCTCCCTCGGCCTCTCCTCAGGTCCTCAGCGGTGGGAGGGGGTGGGTGCTGGTGGCCAAGGTCCTGAGAGGTGACAGAGAAAAAAGCCCAGCATCCTGCAGCTTGCTGCTGTCCCTTTGCCCTGGGCACAGGTCCTCTCGTGGCTCCCCAACCACCTTGCCCTTACTCCAAGCCCAGGATGTAGTTGATGCCCTGGACCAGTCCGATGATCACCGGCTGCCAGGCCACCAGGTAACGCAGCCAGTCCAGCAGCTGCCCGTACATGACGTGAGGCCTCTCCCAGCTGGGCAGGAAGGAGTTAAAGAGCCACACAAGGAGCTTGACCCGCCCAAAGCTTCGATGGTCACACCTCCAACCCTCTGCAGCCTTAATACCGGCGGGAGGAACGGCTGGGGCCGAGCTCCCCTCAAGCGAGAGGGTCTTGGGGTGCAAGAGTGTCCTCTCTGCAGCGCTGTGGGGAGGGGGACAGGGGGCTGAGCCCTCCTGCTAGCAAGATAGGATCTGGGAAGGTTGGTGTCAGCCATGAAAGGCCTCTGTGACATTTTTGTCTCATCCCAGGGAGCAGCAGCCTCCCAGCTCCCCCTCAGGTGCTCAGTGTTCCGTGCCCAGCTCAGGGACAGGCGTTGTAGGGTCTCTGCCGCCACTGTGGGCTGGCGGTGAGCACAAAGGGGCAGAAGAGCAGCTGCCAGGCACGGCCTCATGCCCTTGGGGAGCTCCACCTCCAGGTCCCCCTCCCCAGGAGAAAGGATACGGGTTACTGAACATCCTCTTGAGATCCACCTTCTCCTTGCAGTAGGGACACGTCTGCTTCTTCCCCACGATGCACCAGCCACGGATGCAGAACTCATGGAACCTGGAGGAGCAGCAGGTCAAGGGCAACTGGAGGAGGACGTGGAAGGACACCACTGAGCAGGGAAGAAACCACAGAGCTTGAAACAGTTCTCCCCCCTCTCCAGGAAACAGCCATGCCCTGTGACTACAGCCCTTTCCTAGAAAGGCTCAGGGCCTTCCAAGCACAGGAGGGGCTCAGGGGGTGATAAGCAACTTTCTGGGCAGTGGGGAGACAACAAAACCTGCACTGCTGGAGGCTGGGACTCACCAGACTGAGGTGGGCAACCCCAGCAGGGGCTTCAGGGATGCTCCAAGGGTGAGAGGAAGGACAGGGATGTGCCTGGGGGTTAAATGCCAGAGCTTTGAGGACCTGGAAGGATCATAGGACCCAGGAGAGCTCAGGAAAACTGAGTCTGTGTGGGTCACACAAGGCTCCTGCAATGGCTTCTTGGGGATTTACAACAGATTTGAGGCTTTTCTGACTTCCAGGTGTTTGTTATGGAGAAGTCAGCAGGAAAGAATGAGGTGGTCACAGCCCTGGGGCAAGGTGAGGCTGCTTGCCGAGGCAGCAGGGAGGTGTCACCAAGTGAAGAGGAATTCCCTCTGTGACTCAAACCAGGAGTAAATCCCAGAGAGCAGCAGTGGAAGCTGCTCCCTTTTCATCCCTGGAGCCCAGGGACCAGCACAGGCACCCAGAAGGCTCCTCCAACAGCCACAAACCCCCTGGAGGTGGCCAAGGGTGGGTGACACACAACGACTCAGCCCTGTGTGGGGTTGGTTGCTGGAACCAGGGTAGCTGGAACCTCCCAGGCAAGTCTGAGAGTGGCTAAATTTAGTGGTGGCAACGTGACCTTTGCTCAGGCTGGGTTTGGAAAGCACCTCCTAATGGGTGCCAGAGGACATCCCATTGCTGAGTCACCACTAGAAGAGCAAAAACCCTGGATCCATCCCTGCCTGGGGCTGAGCAGTAACAACCAGGACTTTCAGTTTCCAGACTGACTACACATGAATCAGCTGTTGGCTTCAGTTTCCAAATCAATCCATCAGTTGATGGGGGAAGGATGAGTGATTCTAGGAAGCTGGAAAGCCCAGAGGAGGTTTGGGGAAGGAGGAAGCTGCTGGGGTGAGGCTGGAGTGGCAGCACTGGGTCTAGGAGGGAGCTGTTTACCCCCTGTTGGAGGGTCTCAGCCAGGATCCATGGCACTGGCTCTCCCAGTGAGGAGCCAGTGTGGCACAGGCAGCCTAGCCTGGCCAGATCAGGGACACTGCACTTTTCTACCTCACCCTGGTGGGTACAAAGCCCTTGCAGACTTGGCAAAGGTAGATTGAAAAGTGGGGTACAGCTCCATGGAAGCACCATCAGAGCTTAGAGGAGGGGGAGCTAAGGAGGGAAAGGAAGAGGAAAGAACCCCTTGTAGGGCAAGGAGGAAGTGATCTCAGGACTTCACCTCTTTTCATGCTGAGTCAGCTACAAGTAAGGCAAAGATGACAAACCAAAAGTCAACACAGGAGTGACGTTTCCTCCCCCTCCAAGGGGGATGTCAGCCCTGTGAGCAGCTTCACCTCCTACAGAGTCATCTTATTTTGTTCTGGTTTTCCCTCTGTTGCAAAAGAGATGTGTGTTTCAGTGGTGGAAAAAGCCAGGCTAGAAATGAAGTGTTGATGAATAATGGCTTGTTCTTCTTAAATCAAATCAAATGAGCTGGGGCTCCTCAGTACCAGAGAGACATGGTGCTCCTGGAGCCACCCAGTGGAGAGCTCCAAAGGTGATTAGGGGCTGGAGCACCTCTGGGAGGAAGACAGGCTGAGGGAGCTGGGCTTGTTCACCCTGGAGAAGAGGAAGCTGAGAGGAGACCTTGTCAGTGCAGAGATGTGTCTGCTGGGAGGGTGTCAAGAGGCTGGGGCCAGGCACTTCTCTGAAATAGAATGTGAGGCAACAGGCACCAACTGGAGCCCAGGAGGTTGCAGCTGAGCAGCTTGTTTGGTGGGAGGGTGTTGGAGGCCTGGCCCAGGCTTTGCAGAGAGGCTGTGGAGTCTCCTTGTGTGGAGAGATTGCCAAGGCAGCTGGAGGTGACCCTGGGCAAGCCGCTGTGGGTGCCCATGCTGGAATAGGGGTGGGGTTGGCCTGGTTAATCCCTGCTAATCCCTTCCAAACCTCCCTATGCTGGCTTGAGGGAGTCTGAGGGGGCTCTCCTGAAGGTAAGGATACACGTGGTTGCAGGAGAGGCGGTAGGTGTTCTCGATGATCCCCTCCTCGTTGACGTCGACAAAGATCTGCTGGCCGCAGACGGCACAGACGCTGTCCGACAGCTGCTTGGTTGGCATCCCCGAGGCGCTGTAGAACTGAGCAGGGGCAGAGCAGAGGGACAGCAAGGTGACAGCAGGAGGGCAGGAGGTGTCCCACACACCCCCCCCTCTCTGTCTTTTAAGTTTTAAGGAGGGTTGGGCTCAGCACACCACTGAGGAATCTCCAAGCCTTGGCCTTTTTGAAGGGGTTTAAAAACTTGGGAGCGGCTCCAGCTGTGGGATAGAACTACAATAGGATAGGGAACTGCTCAGTGATGGGGTGACCCATGGAAAGCTCAGCCCCACATGCTGGGGGCCACTCCCTGCTCCCCCCTTGGCTCTCCTAAGGCCTGGTGAGCTGTCAGCTGCCTGTTGGGGCTGGTGCACCCACAGCAGACAGCGTGGGCAGAGTCATTGTTTAGGCTGGAAGAGATCTTGAAGAGCTTCAAGTCTGACTGTTACCCAGCAGTGCCAGGTCACCACCAAACCATGGCCCTCAGCATCACATCTCCAGGGCTTCCCAACCCCTCCAGGGATGGGGACTACACCACTGCCCTGGCCAGCCTGGGCCAGGCCTGCACAGCCCTTTTGGGGAAGAAATTGTTCCTCATGGCCAACCTGAACCTCCCCTGGCATAACTTGAGGCTGTTCCCTCTTGTCCTCTCCCTTGTCCCTTGGCAGAAGAGCCCAAGCCCCAGCTGGCTCCAGCCTCCTCTCAGGGAGCTGCAGAGAGCCAGAAGGTCTCCCCTGAGCCTCCTCTTCTGCAGGCTAAGCAAGCCCAGTTCCCTCAGCTGCTCCTCACAAGCCTTGTGCTCTAGACCCTTCCCCACCTTCCTTGCCCTTCTCTGCCCACACTCCAGCACCTCCATGGCCTTCTGGCAGTCAGGAGCCCAAAATTCAACCAAAAACCTCCAAACCCAGATAACTCTCACCCAAAAGCAGCAGCCCCAGGGACACCCTCCTCAAGGAGGGGGTAGGTATGCTTTCCCATTTCAGGAAAGCTACAAGTGCCATGGTTCAGGTCCTCTCCACCATGCTGGGGAACTCTGGCCTGGAGAAGAGGGCAATGGTGACTCACCCCGATGGTGGAGGCCATGTAGTCTGCACACATCTCAGCAAAGTCCCGCTCCAGCACCCCGTAGTAAAGCCCATAGAAGAGGAGAGAGATGCCAAAGTCCATTGCATCTTCTGGTTTGATTCTACAACAGAAGAAGCCCAAAACATATCAAGAAGGTTTGGTTTGGTTTGTTTTGAGGATGTTGGGGAGGTGCTAACTCTGTCACAAGAGCTGGCCACAAAGGCAGCAGGCACATGGCACTAGGAGGCAACTCGCTCAGATGTCTGCTAGGTGTCTGCTGGGCACAAGCCCAGTCCCTACTGCTGGGATGCTTCACCTCAGCTGTCACCCAGCACTGCTTGGATGGAGATCACAGAATCCAGCATGGTTGGGGTGGGAAGGACCTCTGGAGATCATCCAGGCCAACCCCCTGCTCCAGCAGGGTCACCCACAGCAGCTTGCCCAGGGTCACCTCCACCTGCCTTGGCAATCTCTCCACACAAGGAGACTCCACAGCCTCTCTGCAAAGCCTGGGCCAGGCCTCCAACACCCTCCCACCAAACAAGCTTCTCCTCCTGCTCAGCTGCAACCTCCTGGGCTCCAGTTGGTGCCCAGTGCCCCTTGGGCTGGCCCTGGGCACCAGTGAGCAGAGTCTGGCCCCAGCCTCTTGCCCCCAGCCTGCAGCTCTTGCTCAGCATTCAGCAGCTCCCCTCTGGGGCTGCTCTTCTCCAGGCTCAGCAGCCCCAAGGCTCTCAGCCTTTCCTCCTCCCACAGATGCTCCAGGTCCCTCAGCATCTCCCTAGCCTCCCATGGACTCTCTCCACTAGTTCTTTGGCTCTCTTGGACTGGGGAAGCCCAGGACTGGAGCCAGGACTCCAGCTGTGGCCTAAGTGGGGCAGAGGAGAGGGGCAGGAGAACCTCCCTCCCCCTGCTGCTGCTCACACTCTTCTTCCTGCACCCCAGGAGACCATTGGCCTTTTTGGCCCTGAGGGCACATTGCTGCCTCCTGGGGAACTTGTCCCCCAGCACTCCCAGCTCCTTCTCCATGGAGCTGCCTTCCAGCAGCTCAGCCCCTAACCTGTCCTGCTCCATCAGGTTCTTCCTCCCCAGGTGCAGGACCCTCCATTGGCCCTTGCTGACCTCCAGGAGGTTCCTCTCCCCCAGCTCTCAGCCTGTCCAGCTCTCCCTGTATGAGATGCAGATGTAACATCCTAGCTGTCACCTGTTGCCTATTGCCCTCCCCAGCCCCCAGAACAAGCACCTGTACTAATTTCATGCATCAGCTCAGCTCCCAGGAAGCTGGGACTAGTTATTGCTTAATACTTCCACATCTCTGCAGGCAGCCAACTTATCCCACATGATGTTTTCCATCCCCTCACCCCCATTTTGGTGGGACCCAAAACCTTCACTCACCTGAATAGTAAGTTAAGACCAAAGAGTGTAAACATCACAGCCATGTAGCCCACGATGCCAGTGGCATAGCTGATCTTGTATATGAGCAGAAACCATTTATAAACCAGCCTGTAAAGGGTTAAAAGAGGAATTGAACTGCTTCATTTCTTCTGTGAATGAAACTGCACCTACAGAGTTTCACTTCTGAAAACCTCTTTGCATACACTGAATCATAGGATTACTTTGGCTAGAAGAGACTTCCAGCCAAAGATGTGATGATGACTCCAGCTCCTTCCCAGCACTGCCAGGTCACCACTAACCCCTGGCCCTCAGCACCACATCTCCAGGGCTTCCCAACCCCTTCAGGGATGGGGACTCCACCACTGCCCTGGCCAGCCTGGGCCAGGCCTTCACAACCCTTTTGGGGAAGAAATTGCTCCTCATGGCCAATCTGAACCTCCCCTGGCACAATTTGAGGCTGTTTCCTCTTGTCCTCTCCCTTGTCCCTTGGCAGAAGAGCCCAAGCCCCACCTGGCTCCAGCCTCCTCTCGGGGAGCTGCAGAGAGCCAGAAGGTCTCCCCTGAGCCTCCTCTTCTCCAGGCTAAGCAAGCCCAGTTCCCTCAGCTGCTCCTCACAAGCCTTGTGCTCTAGCCCCTTCCCCACCTTCCTTGCCCTTCTCTGCTCACACTCCAGCACCTCCATGGCCTTCTTGGGGTGAGGAGCCCAAAAGGGAGCCCTGGCTTGGAGCTGTGGCCTCCCCAGTGCCCAGCCCAGGAGGACAAGCCCTGCCCTAGCCCTGCTGCCACACTAGTGCTGCTCCAAGCCAGGATGCTCTTGGCCTTCTTGCCCCCCTGGCCACTCTGCTGCCTCATCTCCAGCTGCTGGCCACCAACCTCCCCAGGTCCTTTTCCTGGGGGCAGCTTTCCAGCCACTCTGCCCCAAGCCTGGAGCCTTCCTGGGGTGGTTGTGAGCCAAGGTCAGGAGCCAGCACTTGCCCTTGTTGAACCTCATCCCATTGGCCTCAGCCCATGGATCCAGCCTGGCCAGATCACTTTACTCCCCCATTCTTAGGGGCAACATAGCTTAAAACTCCTATTTCAAGGTATAGATCTGATGCTTTCTTGGGCCACTCATGGCCTAGACTTGCAATCTAGTAACCTTGGGGGTCCAAAGGCCACCACCAAGAGTACTTTATGCCAGGAATGCCGTTGGTGTAGTCACCAGCCCTCACACAGCTTTCCACCACCCATGTCAGGCTGGCTGCCAGCAGTCAGTTCCTGCTTCCCAACAACTGCATTGGCCTTGCACACCTTAAAGGTGCAAAGTTAATGCAGCAAAACTGGCAAGAGCTCCTCATACTGCTTACCCTGGGGCTGAGGAGCCTTCTCCAGAAGCTGTCTACTCACCTGGGTGTTGTCTGTACCAGAGGTTTCCTAGTTGCCCTGAAGGTGACAAAAGCTGTGACTGCTGAGAAGAGCACCCAGATCACCAGGAACCTCCACCAGTTCAGCTTGATGGTGAAATACAGGGGCACTACCCACATCTGGAAGAGGGTCACCATCTGCAGGGAGAGAGGAAAGGTATTTAGAGGTGGTTCAGACAGCAGAAACACCCTGCCAGGCCTGGCAGCCCTTCTGCCATCAAAGGGCCTTCAACAGCACTAGGACTCTGGGGAGGTTTGGTCTGTGGCAGCCAGCACTCAGGTAACAGAGAGTGATGGAGGGTGTCAGAGGCAGCAGCCATGGAGCAGAGGGCTACAGCTGGAAGGAGAAAGCAGAATAAACATCTCCAGAGGAAGGGACAGGAGATGATCCACCTAACTCATTGACAGAAGAACCAGAATTGCTCAGGTTGGAAGAGACCTTTAAGATCAACAAGTCCAACTGTTCCCCAGCACTGCCAGGTCACCACTGCACCATGGCCCTCAGCACCACATCTCCAGGGCTTTCCAACCCCTCCAGGGATGGGGACTGGGCTTGCTTAGCCTGGAGGAGGCTCAGGGGAGACCTTCTGGCTCTCTGCAGCTCCCTGAGAGGAGGCTGGAGCCAGCTGGGGCTTGGGCTCTTCTGCCAAGGGACAAGGGAGAGGACAAGAGGAAACAGCCTCAAGTTGCACCAGGGGAGGTTCAGGTTGGCCATGAGGAACAATTTCTTCCCCAAAAGGGCTGTGAAGGCCTGGCCCAGGCTGGCCAGGGCAGTGGTGGAGTCTCCATCCCTGGAGGGGTTGGAAAGCCCTGGAGGTGTGGTGCTGAGGGCCATGGTAACCTGGCAGAGCTGGCTCATGGTTGGACTCCACGATCTTGGACATGTCTCCAACCTGAACAACTCTCTGATTTTATGATCAGCTGATGTCAAAGCACTCTGTAAAACCAAGCTACTGCCACCACTTAGAAACTTACTGCCTCCAGACACATCCACCTTCCTCCCTAGCCAGAATCCTAACAGCCTCCTAGCAAACCAAAGGATCTCTGCTCATCAGAGAAGAGCCAACAAAGCAGGAAGGCTATTTCTCCTCAGCTAAAGGATGGCATGGCTCAGCCTGGGAGACCACTTACATTGTAGGATCGAGGGTGCCTCTGCTTCCACTGGACCAGGAGGAGCTGTGCCACCACCAGGGTGGCAATGAGGATGAGAACCATCTCGGCGTGCATGGCCTCGTGGCCGCGGTGCTTGGCGTGCATCCGGGCATGCTCCACCCTGCAACGACAGGGAGAAGGGGGCTGAAGGGCAGGCAGGGCCAGGCCACCCCTGGCCAACTCCCCCTGGTGGGAAGAAGGCAGAGAACTCCCCTTCAACTGACAAAGATGGAGATCAATGTCTCAGGTAAGTCAGCCAGCAGCTTGCCAGGTCAGCTGCTCAGTGGCTGATGGACATTGAGTGTGCACCAGTGCTCAGCACCAGTGCTCAGCCTGGCTCCAGAGCCACCAGCTGTGTCCTTCTGGGACAGTGGGACCTGCCTAGACACAGGGAGGGGCTGTGGATGTTGTCTACCTGGACACAGGCTGCCCCAGCATTCTCCTGGAGAAGCTGCAGCTCGTGGCTTGGGAGCTCTCTGCTGGGTAAGGAACTGGCTGATGGCCAAGGCCAGGGAGGTGTGCTGAAAGGAGATAAATTTAGTTGGTGATCATCACAAGTGGAGTCCCTCAGGGCTCACAATTGGGGCAATTGGGGCCACTTCTCTTTCATCTCTTTAGCAATGATTGGGACAAAGAGATTGAGGGCAGCCTCAGGCAGGGTGCAGATGACACCAGCTTGGGGGGGAGTGTTGATCTGCTGGAGGGTAGGAGGATCTACAGAGGGATCTGGCCAGGCTGGATCCATGGGCTGAGGCCAATGGGATGAGGTTCAACAAGGCCAAGTGCTGGCTCCTGACCTTGGCTCAAAACAGCCCCAGGAAGGCTCCAGGCTTGGGGCAGAGTGGCTAGGAAGCTGCCCTCAGGAAAAGGACCTGGGGGGGTTGGTGGTCAGCAGCTGGAGATGAGGCAGCAGAGTGGCCAGGGGGGCAAGAAGGCCAAGAGCATCCTGGCTTGAAGCAGCACTAGTGTGGCAGCAGGGCTAGGGCAGGGCNATGAAAAGGGTTATCAGGCCTGGCCCAGGCTGGCCAGGGCAGTGGTGGAGTCCCCATCCCTGGAGGGCTTGGAAAGCCCTGGAGCTGTGGTGCTGAGGGCCATGGCTTAGAGGTGACCTGGCAGTACTGGGTAAGGGTTGGACTCAATGGCCTTGAAGTTTGGACTCAATAACCTCACAGGTCTTCAACCTCCCTCATTCCATGAGTCTCCCTCTTGCCCACTGAGGGAACAGCTGGATGGGCTAGGGAGGAGCACAGTCCACAGCTGGCAACATCCCTAAAGCCAATAAACTGCTTCTCTCTGCCCTGGGCAACCTCTTGCACAGCCTGGAACAAGCCATTTCCAGGTTGCCTGATGTTCTGGAGTTTCTTTGCATCTTGTGGTGTTTGGTCAAATCCAGAAGCAAAATGAAGACCTGAATCATCTCAGTCTTAAGTTGAGAACACAATTCAAGTTAAGAGCCACTGCCTGCTGCTGGGCTGTGCTCCTGGCAGCTCTGTGCAGAGGCAGGGGCTGAGCATTGGTTCCTCTCATGCAGGCTCACCTCCATCTCTCCTCTGGGGACAAGTGTGAGAGATCCACCTGGGAAGAACAAGACACAAACAAAAACCAGAGATCAGCTACTGAAGTTTGGGAGCAGCAGAAGCAGCCCAGAGTGGAACATTTATTGTATTTCATCTCCCCAAAGAGCAGAGGTGCTGTTTTCTGGCCCAGGACCAGGCTGTCCTGTGTCTACACTGGTCACACTGACACATCACCAGCTCTCCTTTATCTCCTGGTGAGACCTGAGAGCAGCAACAGAGCCCATGAGACCCCAGGGATTGCTCCTGGAGCAGGGAGTCCCTGGGTTCAGAAGCTGGAAATGACAAATCCTCACTCTTTGCAGCTCCTTGGTCTCCTCTCTCAACAAAGAGGTGATGGGACAAGAGGAAACAGCCTCAAGTTGTGCCAGGGGAGGTTCAGGGTGGCCATGAGGAACAATTTCTTCCCCAAAAGGGCTGTGCAGGCCTGGCCCAGGCTGCCCAGGACAGTGGTGGAGTCCCCATCCCTGGAGGGGTTGGAAAGCCCTGGAGATGTGGTGCTGAGGGCCATGGGTTAGTGGTGACCTGGCAGTGCTGGGGAACACTTGATGATCTTTGAGGTCTTTCCCAAACCAAACAATTCCATGAGGGGCTGGAGCCAGCTCTCCCCTGGCACAGCCACAGCTTAGCCAGCACCAAACAACCTGTGCCCAACTTGAAGCCTTCAGAAGAGAGGCAGCAAACAAACCCCAGTCAGGACTTTGCTATCACTGCCCTACCCAGCCTGGAGATATGGACACAGGAGCAGGCTCCACCTCAGCCCAATCTCTGCTCACCAAGGACAAGGAGCCTTTGGCTAGGCTTCAGCCTTTCCCCTCAGGGCTCTCCTGAGGACAAGAGGGCAGCCAGCACCTCTGAGCACACCCAGGCTGGGCCAGGATAGCCTTGGTTCCTCTGGGGTGCCTAATTATAGCCTGGGATTAGGTGGCAGGGCAAGACCCAGAGGGCAGAGATCTATCTCCCTGTGTGCTGTCACACAGCTACTGTTCTTCATCCTAGAGCCACCCCAGGAGAGCTTCACTCCACCAGGCCTTCCAGAAGAGCTTCAGTGCTTGGCTGGAAAAGCCAGAGCTCTGCAAACCCTCTCTGGAGCTCCCTGCCTGCATAGGGAATGGTGTGTAGGTGGGGAGGAGCTGCCACCAGCTGATGGCAGCCCAGTGCCTTCAGGAATTCTGCTCCTGGAGCAGCCATCTCCAGGTTAAATCACTTCAGTCACTGCTTTTCCTTCCCAAAGCAAGCCATGGCATTTGGAGGGACAACCACCACTCTGAACACCAGTGTCCTCTGCTTGCTGCAAGGAGGAGAAGCAGAGAGAGCTCCAGTGCTCCTTGGCCCAGGTCACAGCAATCCAACACCTCCAAAACACACTCCTCTCCTCCTGGTCACTCCTCCTTCATTCACCCCAGCTCAGGGAACACTCTTTCTTTCAGCAGCTTCCCCAGATCTAGAAATCCTTCCAGCAAAGGAGCTAAAAGAGCTTCTCCAGCCCCAAATCCTGAGGGAATCCTCCTGGCACTTCATGGAGGAGAGGGCTTCCTACCTAGCTGTCCTCCAACAGGAGATGTCCTCAGAGCTCCACAAATCCACAGCATCAGACACATTTTTGCCCTCCCTGGAGCTCCAGCAGATTCCCCAGAGCCTGAAGCTCCTGAAATAACTTGGGGGGGGGGAGGAGGGTGGCTGGGAGGTGACAGTCAGGACATTCAAGAACAGAGTGATCTGATGACTGCCAGACACCACTTGGCAGAGCAGCCACCTCCAGGTGGACCTTCCAGTTAACCCCTTCTTGAGCTGCCTGCTCTCTGATCCAAGGAATGGAGGTTTGCTTCCAAATCTGAAGGAGGAGACAGGGTGCCAGGAAGCACCTGCTCTAGTTCCAGTTGGGGTTTGTCTCATTTTAACAACAAAGTTTAGGATCCCTGGTGGAGTCCCCAGCCCTAGAGGCTGTGTAAAAGCCCTGGAGATGTGGTGCTGAGGGCCAGGGGTTAGTGGTGACCTGGCAGTGCTGGGTTCATGGTTGGGCTTGATGATCTGAAAGGTCTCTTGCAACCAAAAGGATTCTATCAAGAGCTTCTGCTCTTCATCCTCTCTTCACCAGACCTGACAGGTGAGACAAGAACCATGAGATCTCATGAGTTCTGGGCTCCCCAGTCCAAGAGAGACAAGGAACTAGTGGAGAGAGTCCATGGGAGGCTAGGGAGATGCTGAGGGACCTGGAGCATCTGTGGCAGGAAGAAAGGCTGAGAGCCCTGGGGCTGCTGAGCCTGGAGAAGAGCAGCCCCAGAGAGGAGCTGCTCCATGCTGAGCAAGAGCTGCAGGCTGGGGGCAAGAGGCTGGGGCCAGACTCTGCTCACTGGTGCCCAGGGACAGCCCAAGGGGCACTGGACACAAACTGGAAGCCAGGAGGTTGCAGCTGAGCAGGAGGAGAAGCTTGTTTGGTGGGAGGGTGTTGGAGGCCTGGCCCAGGCTTTGCAGAGAGGCTGTGGAGTCTCCTTGTGTGGAGAGATTGCCAAGGCAGCTGGAGGTGACCCTGGGCAAGCTGCTGTGGGTGACCCTGCTGGAGCAGGGGGTTGGCCTGGATGATCTCCAGAGGTCCCTGCCAACCCCAACCATGCTGGGGTTCTGTGAGATGACTGAAGTATCTAAAGATTTGTTCTACCAAGCCTTTAGCACCACCTCACTCCCACTGCAGCCTCCTCCAGCTGGTGGCATGGCTCTGTGTGACCAACTAAAGCTCTTCAACCAGCTCTAAAGAGAGAAGGAATCACTGATCTCTTCTGCCTTCTGTCTCCCCCATAATTCCAAATCCCCACCCTCCTCTGGCTCATGACTGGAGGGAAACTGCTTATCTCTGGCTAAAGTCTCATCCTCTCCTGAGCTACTGGATGAAACTCAAGGCACTCCTCAGCTTCCAGCACCACAGACACCACAAAGCCATGGTCTCTACACTGGGATAAGCAAGAGAATCTCCTCCCTCTAGGGAAACACCAAACCCCTGTTTACCTGCAACACAAACCTCCTGAGTGCCCACTCCTCACAGAGCAGGAGGAGGGAGAAAGAGCAGATCTCCAGGCTCACCTGCCCTGCTGTCATCTGCCTGTAATCTCCTTATGCTCTAAATGCAGGGAGGAGGGAAGGGGAATGGCTCAAGGCTGGGGAACCAGCTGCTGCTTTCAATTCCAAGCTCCAGCCCAACCTCCAGCTCATGTCCTGTGGCTCCACTGCCTGCTGGCTACCAACAGCAGCCAGCATCTGCTGGGCAGAGAGGGGGAAGGATCTGAGCCACCTGGGCACCAACAGCAGCCAGCATCTGCTGGGCAGAGGGAGGGAAGAATCTGAGCCACCTGGGACCTGAGCTCACTCCAACAGCCCCAACCTCAGGATTTCCTCCAGCAGGAACAACCTGAGCTAACTGGCAAATCAATCTCTCAGCCAAGGCAAGACCCCAGGACAGCACAAGCAGAGGGAATTCTGTCCTGCCAGAGGTGGAATCCCAGCAGAGGGAAGAGCCAGGCCCTGCCTGCAGCTCCACATCAGCCTCCTCCCTGTACCATTCTCTCTGCAAGCCCCAGGAAGCTGTTCCCTGCTGGGCTGGAACCCAGGGATTTCACTTGTGAGGATTAGAGGCTTCAGATCTTCTCTGTTTCTACAGGGAAGAGGTTTCCCATCTGCTGCTGGCACTCAACAGAGGCACTCAGCAGTGCAACAATTCACTGTTTGCTTTATGGCTTCATTCTCACAGGATGGTTGGAAGGAACCTTCCAAGGTCACCTAGTCCAAGCCCTGCAGGCAGCAGGGACATCTGCAACCAGAGCAGGTTGCTCACAGCCCCAACCAGCCTGAGCTGGGATGGTTCCAGGGCTGGGACATCTCCCACCTCTCTGGGCAGCCTGGGACAGGGGCTCAGCACCCTCAGCCTAAAACATCTCTTCCTTAGATTTACTCCAAGAGGTTGACAGGAGGCTGAAGGCTCAATTCTTCAGCCTGACTCCAGTGAGCACTCACACACCTCAGGGTTCTTCACAGCCTGGCTGAAAAACCACCTCTGTCATAAAAAGCTACCAGTGAAGAGCTGAAAACAGCACAAGAGCAACTGGCCCAGGGCTTAAGATACAACCTGCAGCCTGAGCAGGGCCAGTGGGGACACAACATGTGCATGGACTGAGGGGGAAGCTGTGGGACAGGGGATTTGCCACCCACCAGTTGGGACTGGGCTCCCTTTTGGGCTCCTGACTGCCAGAAGGCCATGGAGGTGCTGGAGTGTGGGCAGAGAAGGGCAAGGAAGGTGGGGAAGGGGCTAGAGCACAAGGCTTGTGAGGAGCAGCTGAGGGAACTGGGCTTGCTTAGCCTGCAGAAGAGGAGGCTCAGGGGAGACCTTCTGGCTCTCTGCACCTCCCTGAGAGGAGGCTGGAGCCAGCTGGGGCTTGGGCTCTTCTGCCAAGGGACAAGGGAGAGGACAAGAGGAAACAGCCTCAAGTTATGCCAGGGGAGGTTCAGGTTGGCTATGAGGAGCAATTTCTTCCCCAAAAGGCTTGTGCAGGCCTGGCCCAGGCTGGCCAGGGCAGTGGTGGAGTCCCCATCCCTGGAGGGCTTGGAAAGCCCTGGAGATGTGGTGCTGAGGGCCATGGGTTAGTGGTGACCTGGCAGTGCTGGCTAACAGTTGCATTTGATGACCTTTAAGGTCTTTTCCAACCAAACTGATCCTGTGATGTGAGGCTGGGGTCTCCTGTCCCCCCCACACCTGCCCTTCAGCAGCAACACATGGCACAGGGAGCAGCCACAAGCTCCTACAGACTCTCACCTCCCTCAGCCTTCCAGCAGAGAAGCTCCACCCACAGCATGACCCTGCCAGGAGATCCTCCCAAACACAACCTCCAGCACCCAAGAAGCTTGAAACCAAACTCCCAAGTCTTGAGGCAAAGCACTGAACCCTTCCCCAACTGGATCAGCTTCCAGTTCTGGCTCTGAGCAGATTCTTCTACCAGCTTGGTCATTTTTAACTCTTCAGGAACACCCCAACATGGATTCAAGCTCTCTACCTCACCCAGCCTTTATCCCCCAGGACCACTGAGATCTATTTGTTATCTCAGTGTGGAAGTTCACCCAGCACAGCCTCAGGGTGACAAGGAGCAGTGGCTGCCAGGAGGGAACCTCACCCATGGGCACCCCACACAGCCCCAAGTGCTCCCAGACTCCCCAAAATGCCAAGCTGACCTCTCAGCTCTTTTCCCAGCAGCCAGGGAATGAATCAACAGCAGAAAAGTTTGGCAGGCACTGAAAGGCCCAAACTAGTAGTCCCAGGACCCCTCTTCAGCTGCTCCAGCTTTAGGGATCCTGCCTGGAAAGAGGCACTTTGACCCCTTCAGGGGTGCAAAGTCCTTTGTCAGGGCTTGTCCCCAGGCACCTCCATGTGCAATCACCCCCTGTCCCCAGCTGCCATGTCCTCACACAGCTCAAAGGCTGTTCCTGAGCCTCCTCCCTACTCCCCACATCCTCCTCAGGGTCACCTCCAGTTAACTCCCCCAGCCCCTCACCCCCAGTGGCCCATTCTCCCCCTCCCCCAGTGCCTCTGAAACCTCTAAGGGGACCCCACAGCCCCCTAAGGCCTCTTCTCCCAGGCCCCTGCAGTGTGTCCCTGTCCCAGTGTTCCCCCTGCCCTAGAAATCCCCAATATATCCCTGCTCCAGAAACCTTAAGAAGCTCCAGCACTCTCCTGCTCCAGAGCCCCCAGGGTCCCCCTGCCCCAGGGACCTTCAGCAGCTCCCAGGGTCCCCTTGCCCCATAGCCCCCCAAGATTCCCTTACTCCAAGGGCCTTCAGAAGCTCTGAAGATCCTCCTACCTCGGTGCCCCCCCAAAGTCCCCCAGCCCTGACAACTCCCC
>VWZX01006774.1:0-25072 GCA_013399015.1 Galbula dea
CTATATGTCCATTTTCCTCCAGAAACCCCACAGGTGCCAACAGAGAAACCTAGGGAGAAATAGGTAAGGAAGCAAGAATATCTGCTTCTGACCTTTGCTGTGTTCAGCACTAAACCCCCAAAAGAGGACAATGTCATTTCTGACTGTTCTATAACTAGAGCCCCATTTAAACAGTATCTGTTGATGGGAAGACAAGCAAAAGGTGCATTACAGTGAGCATGCATTACCTCACAACAGCTATGAAAGCCTGACTCAGATCCACATCACTCAAATCTTTAAATAAAACCACACACCACCCACAATTGAACTCCCTCTCCTCAGCAAATTGAGTTGAAAAGCCTGGAAAAAAAACCCCAATAAACAGGATTGCAGGCAAGAACAGAGTCTTCTGTTTTCTGGTGAAAAAATACATCCCACAATGTCCAGCTCCTTCAGGAACTACTCTCTGCAGAGTTCCACATCCCCAGTTCACCTGACACAGGGGTACTGCAGCCTCAGTAGTGAGGAGTGACACAGCCTCAGTACCCTGCAACTGTGGTGACAACACCCATGATGTGTAGAGACAAACACAAGAAGTATATTTTTCTCATGGAGAAGAAACAGACAGACACATAGAAATCACAGTAACATCTTTATTATAAAAATGCTTAGGTGTCCAAAAGTTTCTAGAGTACTAGGCGACCTCCCTTTGTTTCAGGTACATTTTCCATTTCATAATGCAGTCTAGAATTACTTTGTTACATACAGAAAAGATATATTGTTTTTTAAATTCTCTCAAAATTATATTTTCTGGTTTAAAATGTGAGGAGTCATAGAAAAAAACACCAAGAGACAAGGCATTCAGCATTCTAATTCAGCTTCTTCTTGAAAACATCCTCTAAAAACCATTTCAGCAGCTCAGTGTACACATGATTAAAGCACATGTGAACTGAAGTTACAAGAGAAAGCACTTTAGAAAGAGGAACAGAAATATCCTTTTCTTTACAGCACAGTGCAATTTAAAATGACCACATGCCTGAATCAACAAGCAATACAACACAATTTGTTCTCAGATACATAATTTGACAGACAGGAATGGAATGAGCTGTACAACACTGTGCAAAAACCCCCAAATATATAGAATTGAATGTCAAGGACAAATGCTTAATTTATCCTAAAAATGGGAACTACTGGCTGCACATGTAAACTGAGTTAATCAGATCTGCCATCAGCTCGTTTGCACGTGCAAAAGGTTCATTACTTACATGCATGCAGATACACTTTATACCAAAAAACTCTGCCACTGACATTTAGATATTTTCTTTGGAAAACACGAGCCTACTAACAAACAGTATTTACTCTCAAAGCCAGCTTTACATTTCCCCGACACTCTGAATACAGCTTCACATCAGGGATTACAGAGAGCCACGTAAGTTATGTAAAAGATTTATGCTTAATAACATATAAGCTTAATAATTATGCTTAAAAGCATCAGGAATTCCTCAGTATCACAGAATGTTAGGAGCTGGAAGGGACCTCGAAAGACCATCTAGTCCAACTCCCCTGCCACAGCAGGATTCCCTAAGACTAGGTCACAACAAAGCTTCCCTGCAGAAGCAGATGCATGAAATAACATTCCAGATGAGGCATCCTCCTCACCACTTTCCTCAGCACTTGATTCAGGGTGAAGTATAGACTGCTTCTCGAGCCAAGGCCAGCCAGCAGTGCCACCAGCAGCATCACAGAGGGTGAAACAACTCTGGCATGTTCAGCGCAAGATCTGCAGTAGGCTGGTGCCAACCTGGCATAAGCTTGCCAGGGCAACCTCCAAAGGCTGAACATGAATGACCATGGCCACTCCTGAGAATCCTTGGCCAGGGCTGAGTTCATATGCTACATATGTTAGCACCAATTAGCCCCCTTAATTAGCTGACACTTATCATTCCACTATGGTTAGTAATATATTTAAAAGCAAGGCATCTAAAGAATTATTTCATAGAGTGCTGGAAAACTACCTGGCCAGGAACTGTAGAAGCAGAGGCTGGTGTTTTACTGGGTATGCTGGTTATGCTGCGATCAAGTCTTTGTTTTGGTTTTGGTTAAACATTAAGTTCTACCATTAGGATTTGTTCCTTTTATTACTTTCAGGTACTTCAAAAGAGCCTTCTCTGAGGGATATGGTATACATTAAACAGAAAAATGAATGTTTGGTTATAGACAGGAAGAACAGAGGGTCACTGGTAAAAAAATTCTCATCTTTCTTTTAATTAAAAAAACAGGTAATGACAGCTGAAAAGAGCAATCAGTTTAAGCTGCATATTCACTTACATTTGCTTGGAATCGCACCAGTGAGCCTCAATATGCAAACTAGTCTGCTCTGCTTTGGAGGACAAACCTCAGGCAACTCTTACAGACAGCAGCATCCCTATCTGCAGCAGACTTCTCTGTATGATCTGGTTAGAGGATGTAATTGCGGAATTGGACCCTCTAACCAGTGCAGGATTAGGGAAAAGAGAGATCAAACTGATTCTTCAGCTGTGCACCCAATTTAAAAACCAAACCAAACCAAACCAAACAAAATCCCAGCCCCAGCAGCACAAAATATCTAACAAGGCACAGAATGGATTTAATCTTCCGAATGCAAAGCTGATTTATTAGGTCCTGACTGGCTCTTTTACATATTTGTATGCACAGCAAATAACAAATATAAAATCTGTTTGGTGCCCAGGAGGTATAATCTTCATTCACATCCAAGTCTACAAAATAGACTGAGGTAAAAGGCCTAACCTTCAAAGCTTCCAATCAGAGCTGGTGAGCACACATGTGTAAACGCAACCGCTCCAAGGATTTGGCATCAATCCAATTCTGCAAAGCCATTGTTTTTATAATGCACTTCATAGCTGACATTTTAGTCAGGTCAGTTCTTACAATGGACCTAACAGACAGATAACAGAATTGAGGGGGAAAGGCCTCCCTCCTCTTCACTAAATTTTTAGTATTTTTGCTTTGTTTTCATCAAGTATAAAGGGAGAAGGGAAGTCTTTGTTCTTCATGTACGCTTCCAGACCCTGAGAACATGTGAAAACAGTACTGTTAGGTTGGAAATGCATCAGGCTGGTTACCTGCACTGTTTTTAAGTCTACGTAACATCCTCAAAGAATGACTGAGTACCCAGAGTTAAAAGGTCATGGGAAGGACAGACAACAGCAACAGTTTCCTCAGTGACAAAGATGAAAAGTGTTTCAGTCCCTAGCCTGGTGTTCATGTGGGAGAGGCACCAATGAACTGTAAAACAATGGATCTTGGAAATAGACTCCTGAGGGACAGGCATGGGAAGGTGTGTCCTTAAGTCAGAATAATCCTAGAAAATAAAAGTCCACTCAAATTGAGTTGTTTTCATTTTGTTCTTACAATGCATCAGTTGCCATGAGTTCGTTACCTGCACATAGAAATCTAGTGAAGATGTTGTTTTGTGAACACCCTTCCCACAGTGCCCGCATATCCTCCTGCAATCCACTATTTCTTACCCTGTCTGTCCAACACAGGGAAGCTCCTCACCCCACTACTAAATGGAAGCATCTTTACCAGAAAGAATTGTTTTCAGAGTGACAAACTTGAGAAATCTAAGATGTGGTTTCTCTGAAGCCAATGCACATTTCCCACTTTTTAGTCAGTATTCCCTCACCGTGGGAGACAGGCACAATTCAGCATACAAACGAATACAGTGACTCTATGGATTTGTAATTTGAATATTATGCACCTTTCATTCAGAAGATCTTGAAGCACTTGTGACTCTTAATGAAACTGTGCAACCTTGTTGCAGATCTCACTTTACAGATGGCTGGAAGTGAGAGTGAACAAACTGCTGAAGAGTAAAGCACAGTGGAACTACCATAACGCAGAGCCCAAGCCCTAGTTCCCTTGATCCTATCTTTTCCCAGCAAGCTCAGGCTAAAGAAATTCCCCGTTTGGAAGAAAATCAGATGCAGGTCTGCACACTGTTAAAAATACCTCTACAGATAGTTATTCTCACCTCTCCAAAGTAAGACACTAATGGAGAAATCTCACACACAGCCGGAGGATCCTCAGTTCCTGAGAGACTGGAGAAGAGAACATAAGATTAACTTCTTGCTATGCTTAAAAATCAGGGCATCTTCTTCAAAAGATTCATAAAGAATAGGATATCCAGAAAGATAAGACTCATATTCACATGCACCAGACATTATTTGAACACAAAGTGTGAAAACAAAAGTGAATTAGCTAGTCCCAAATATTTCACACCAAAACAATACTGGTTTTAGAGACGTGATCTTCAAGTCAAATGAACAGCTTATGGGTTTATTAGACTGAGTACATGAAGTAATAGCTCCATGGAGTAAAAGCAGCTTCCCATTCTGCATGATGCAAAGTATCTGAATTGGTAACTCCTATAATAGCTGATCCTTAACCTTACCTGAGAATCTTGCTGAGATTTAATCACTGGGGCCATATTCAGAACAACTGGTGAGGACTGTAAATTACGATTCCTTTGACTGGCTAAATCCAGAATCATAAAAAACGTTCACCCTGCCTAATGAGCTGTTACTGGAGTTGTCAACCTGCGACCCCAAAGGCAGGAATCTCTGCCAGATACAAAGCCCAGAGTGCTGTGCATTACTATCTAGAGCACTCACAACCACTAAAAGAGCAGGAACTTTAAAAGACATTATTCTGCATGTTCAGAAAAGACCAGCTGGATGAAAATCATGTGAAGTCACCCTGTGAGCAAACTAACAGCTGGTTTTGCAGAGCACAGTAGATTCTGGTAGTGAGCTGGCATGGCTGGGCAGCCACAGGCAGAGAAGCTGCAGAGAAGGTTACAGAGGTTCAAACCTGAGTTTGTCTGGTATCCTGCAACCGTTTTCATCCAGAAATCTGGCCCCAGCCTTGAGAGCCCAGCGGTAATGCTGGGCCAGGAGAGCTTGCCGAGCAGTGGTAGGAGTGTCTTTGTCAGCTGTATCTGCATTTTTTAGTGGCGAGAACTCCTCTTCTCTCAAAACTTCAAATGCCACAAAATTCCTACCAGCAAAGGGAAGAAAACAATGATAATAAAAAAAAAAAGTAGCCATTAGCCCTGCTGACGCATCAACTTTCATGAGGAAATGCTCATATATATTCTAGGAAGCAGCAAGGTATGCAGCCTGGGGCAATCATGCTGAGGGAAGCCTACCTTCCAGCTGAAGAGCAAGGAAGTATCAGGACTGTACAATGGAAAAACACAACCAGAAGCCCAGTCCCTTTGGGAATGTAACAGCAGCCTCCCAACCCTGCATAGCTATGCACAGGTGAGAGGAAAAGCAACAGTTCTGCAGAGATCCCACAGAAACCTTTCCAGGCACTGGGATGCTAGTAGGCAAAGTCTCAGCTAAGAGCAGAGCCGGGTTGAGAGAGCAGTGATGCCTGAAGCTCGGGCACAGTGCCAAGCTGCGCAGCTCACTCCAGAGCACCGCAGCGTCGCTCCAAGGAATGGACACTCCACGTGGGAGTTTGTAGGCAAGGGTCAAGTGAGGACACCAGTTCCCTGGGATGAATAAGCCATATGGGAGGATCCATAGATGAATGTTAAGTACAGTGGTTTACCAGAAATGGGAATGCCAACGAAAAAACCCACAGCAGCATCTGTGTGTTTCTGTATCTCACAAGAGCAGAGCAGCTGTCAAGCCAATTCTGTAGTATTATTAAAAAAGCATAAGTAATCACTGCTTGCAAATGAGTCCATTCAAAGCTCAGAAATTAGCAATGTTTCCATATCACTGGTTTTTTGCCTTTGGTATAATACTTCTTTACTGAACTCATGTCAGGAAACAAAAACTGGTTCAACCCTTGAGCTCTCTATCTTAAAGTATGCTGTCTTAAAAAAAAAAAAAGTCACAAAGGTAATTCAGTTTGCTTGAGGTCTCTTTCTGCCACTTATTTTAGCCAAAAGCAGAATCTTTACTGTTAAATCCGAGACCTCAGAAAACAGCTTTGTAAGAATACTTATGCTGAATTAATAAATTATTAAAATCCCACATTCCCTAAACACAAAGCACTCCTGACTGCACTAACACACTGCTTTCAGCTCTGTTTTAGAGGCTGGCAAGTCACCACTGACAGTTCCCACAGCAACAGTAACTTGGCCCCATGGTGCTTAAGCAACCTGTTTTCTGAACACAAAGGGTGTGAACTAAGCCTTGGCATAACATACACTAAAAACAGAACCAGAGCTGCAGTTGCCATGGAAGCCACAATCGAGAAAGACCCAATTTTTTGCAAGTGTGAATACTCCAACATGGGACTGTATTAAGCATTGGTTTTATGCTTGATTTCCATTATTATTTTTTTCTTTCTCTCACAGAGCTGGCAGAAGCTGGGCCAGCCAACACATCCTTGACACAATTAGCAGTTCTGGGAGCACAGTCAGAGCAAGCCCAGCTGCTGCTGAGCGCCCTGTGACTGCACTTCTCGGAGCCTGCAGTGCTACTGCTGTGTGGGAGCTTGGTGAATATCCAAAAGCCTTTCTAAAACCAAAAGCCATGTGCTCCCTGGCAAGCCTGTTACAACCTAGAGTCATTCAAACAAATATTGAGAAGGGGTAAAAATAAATAAAATCATGTCTGCCACTAACTTAGAGAACTGGAACACATCAAACACAAACTTCTCCAGCTTTATCCCGTTTGGTTTTAGCGGTTTTACCAAATTTCCCTCCTCGTCAATGTATGGCACCTTCTTTATGGCTACGTGATGCCTCAGCTGTGGCTCATATTTCCTGCAAAAGGAGAAGAAACAAGTTCATTTACTTTATACCCAATTAGAAAAAAGTAGTATACTTCTGGGAAGCAGATGGCTTAACACTGCTCTAGTTCATCTCTCAGCTGTTTGGGTGTTGTTCTCTCCAAACTGATCCAAGCCACATCCAGGAAACACTTCACTGAGCACAGCAGCCTGGCCAGCAGCACTCCCTGTACTAGTGGGACTTGACAGGGTAAAGCAAGAAGAGACAAAGGACCTAGTGTCGAGCTGAAATTGCAGGCAGAGATACAAAAGGTAACCCAAATTGTTATCTGACCAGAATGACAATGGAGCAGAGCAGATCCCTCAAACAAAACAGTGGAACAAGCTCTTCAGAAAGGTCCTACAGCTACTCACTGAATGCCCAGCATCACTTCCCCATCTCCCAACACTAAGGTGCAGAGTTCTCCCCCAGCTTCATCCTCTCCCTTAACCTCTCCTGTCCCAAGGGATGGCATGGGCGACGTTCTCATTGAAAATCCTTGGTGTGAGGTTGCATCATTGACCACACCACAGCCCACATGGCTGCTCACCCTTGTAGGCTCAGGAAGGTCACGCACTGCTGTATCTCAGTTGATTTAGCGACAGCAAAGCACGTAAACTCTTCATTGGGTAAGGACTGAAAATCATGCTGGGGCTGCCAGAAAGGGGAAACAGCTGTCCTGAACTGTTTGAAGGAGAGAAGAGGTGAAGAGCAGAGCAGGCAGTACCCATAGTTGAAATTACAGAGCGGGAAATGGGAACACCCACTCTTGGAGGCATTTCTGGGCTGCACAGCTGCATAACAGATCTGCTGGAACTTACTGGGCCACCATCTCCAGGAACTCAACTGTGAAGAAATGGTTGCAGATATTGCCAGTGCTGTACATCAGTCTCCCATCAGGGCCTTGCTGTTGCGCAGTCTCCAGGCTTATCTCACTGTACTCCACCACCTGGTAGAGCCCATCCACACAGCACACAACCCCAACAGGCTCTGTGGGGTAGGCCTTCTCCACCACCTGCGGACGCAGGACAGAGGGCTGTGACAAGGAGGAAGAAAATCCCAGTACTATTCCAACCCAACTCCCACATGTGAATGATCCTACTGTTGCACATTGATCCTTCAGCATCTCAGAAGTATGAGCAGGGCAGTGCTGGGTGTACAGAGTAGCCTGGAGGCACACACATTTTGCCCAAAAACTGGTCATAGGACCCAGTACTCAGCTGCTTAATTGCACATTTGCTCAGAAGACAAACCAGTTAACCTGGCAATTTTCTTACCAAGGACTAGGACCTGGCATCAAATGAAAGATGTTCACAGCTATTAGCCTTCAGCTGCCCGTTTGCAGGAACAGGGTTAATAATGAAAGTTAATTAAAGCACCTGCTGCTTTACGGTGACAAAACCAGGCTGATTTGGCTTTCCCCATCCTCCACAGTGGGGCACACAGAATGCCTCCGTTAGACTTAAAGGTGCATTTATAAAACACAACCCAGTCTAGGTGGCCCAAGTGCCTCTGTAGAAATAGTGCATAAAGGGCAGTTACAGTCCCTGCTCTAACTGAAGTTTATTTTCCTCTGGGAAGAGGAGAGGAGAACACTCACAGCGAGGGATTCTGAATGCAACACAGGCAGCAATCAGCTCCTGTAAAAATGCTAGGAGAGAGCAGCTGCTGGGCAGAGGCCTGAACACCCTGGTTCATCTAAGTTCACCCTAGCCAGCAGCTTCCAAGCGTAATCAGACCTTAACTCCCCATGGGAAAATGGCCCAGTGTTAGCACCACCTCACCTTTGCACCACAATCTGCCCCTTTGGAAACACAGAAGCCTATGAAGACTGGATCTGCCATTTTCACAAGAATATTGTCCACACAGTATACATGGACATACTGGATTCCACGCTGCTTCATGTCATACAAGATCTTATTATCCACCAAAGCACGGTATAAGCCACCATTGCCATCTATAATGCAGAAGAAAAGAGAAAGCCCTGGTTAGTCAGTGACTTTGAGGGGTTCTGCAGCTAACAGAGCAAAAATTCAAAGTCCTTAACAAACTTTAACAGTACCCAGCAGAGAGTGCTTTCCAGCCAGGAGTTAGGGCTATCGTATTTTATTTCCAGCTCTGCCACACAGTTCAGGCAAGCTTGTTCCCCTCCACATCCCAGCTCTGTCACATGAAGAGTGGGATCATGAGGACCAGCCTCACAGAGAAGTGCTAGGAGACTTTATGAAGCCTTGCAAGATCCTCAGAGGGAAAACACTAAATGGTAAAACATTATGCAGAGGGTGGGAAAAACCTGTTTACCTTTCTTCTCTTTCAGTGCAGAGCAAAAGCATATTTAAAACTCAGCTTGGAGAAAAAGGCTAAAATAGATCTTTTATTCTCTGTTTATCTTCCTGCTGTGACTTCCCAAATGCCTTTTTAACACAGCCCTGACCAGGCTGCCTCCACTGAGTCTCTCACTATGCCCAGGTTAAAAGAAGAGCAGAACTTTACTAGGTGAGACACTGCAATCTTCCTGATGCTTCCTTACCCATTTCCAGCAATCAGCCTTGAACAGGAGCCTAGTTCCCAACAGCTTCAACCCTGGGAGGCAGCACTGCAGGCACCTCTTGCACAGCCCAGCCCATGCACATTGCTCCTAACCCGCAGCTGCACCACTCCTAATCCTGTCAATACTCCCAGACTGCGATAAAAACCTTATGCTGCAGACAAATCTCCAGCAAGAACTAAATGCTTCACTCTTGATTACCAGCTGAAACATCTAATTGAACACTCCCATGCTAATAAGAAGCATTAACACTGCTCTCCAAGGACTACTCCATGTGCCAAGTCTAGCTGATGGCTAATAGGAATTACCAACACATATTCCATTGCTGTACTATGTAAAAATGAGCAGTGGGGTACCTGGAGCCATAGCAATTTTTCCCTTCTCTTCCAAGATGGCCTTCCCATCAAAGGTGACAGCAGGTAGCATCCTCTGTTCAAACATGACCACGTTGGATCTATCCAGGTTGAAGTAGTCATGTTCTACAAAGAACTCTTCTGTTGGCCTCAGCGTGAACTCACTTGTCATGATGTACCTGGGTGGGAATGGATGCTGAGCCATGAGCAAGAAAAGCTTAAGCAAGAGACAAAACCACAAATGGAAACAAAAGGGAAAAAACCCAAGAGTGTTAAATAAGAGACACTACAGTATCCTGTGGTATGCAACTAGAGACCTCTCCTCCAGAAGTCATCCCACAGGAAGGCTGCACAGGATCTTATGCATGGTCCTACCCACAGGCTCGGCTCCAGCTAGGACAGAGGAGCTCTACCCTAAAGGTGAGCAACATCTGGATATCCAGATGAGCTGGAAAACAAGGCAAAGGACAACACAACAGCTTCATTCACTAAATTCAATGTTCACTCTAGATGTTAAGTGTCTAAAGAAGCACTGCCCAGCACAAGTTGCTGAGAGTAAGCTACAAATCCCCAACCACTCACTCTGCCACTGTCTCCTCTGTGCCAAGGCAAACAGTAAAATTTTCAAATGTTTGCTGTATGATTTGTTTTTCCCTTCAGTTTCTCTATTTCCTCCTCTTCCTCCAGCTGATGATGTCTCTGCCTGCACTATCTTCATTCTTCTATAGCGGCTAAGAGCATCTCCATAATCTTCCTGTCAAGCATTTCAACAACTACTGGCACAGGTATGCAAGGTCTTCTGCCAGAATGTCAGGGAAATCGATCCCTTGCACCTTCTCCCTTCCCCAATTTAAACCTCTGCAGCACAGCATAGCCTGGCCTCTGGTGTACTGCAGCAACCACGTGCTGCCTCAGCCCAGGGAGAGGAACTGTAAACATTATCAGGAGATGTTGCACCCTGGAAATAATCCATCCTGGCTTCCAGCAGCACCAGGGATGGTGCATTTGCAATTCAAGTCATGCATGCAAGCTTCAGGAAGAACCACAATATGGACTCCGTCACCTTCGATCTCCAGTTTGTAAAACAATGTGCTACTTCAGACACCTGCTCTTCACTCTTCCCAAACCCTGGCTCATATCAGACAGTGATTTCATAAAGGTATCTCTTCAAAGTCTAATGAAGAACAATTAGCAGAAAACATTCCCAGAAGCCTGGTGTAGCACCTTCCTCTCTCACACACACCACACCTTGTTTAAGGATTGTTAACTTGAGACAATGTAAATAGTCAATTATTACATAAACAAAGTTTTAGCATTACACGCTTCCTTGATCACCAAGCCCCTGTAGAGGAAGACAAAAGCAGAATTAATCAAGGCCCATCTTACTTCAGCAAGGCAATGGAATTGGAATACTGACATGAGGAATAGCACCTGGGAAAAGGAGCAAACTAGGGTAAAGGTAATGGAAGCAGGGGAACACTGCAACCTTCCACGCAAAAGAAGCCCCAACCCACTTAAATTCACTCCTCTCTGGGCATGTGTAGAAGTACTACACAATTTTGATGCAAGTAAGATGACAAAGGGACCAATAACAAACAATGACTTAATTACTAACCAATAGATGTAAACTTAGGAAGATTTTTGCTAATCATGTAACGGAATAAATACACTGTGATACTGGAGCTGATCAAGCTAGCTTTGTGGGATACACCTAGCTCCCGCTCTGCACAAACCTGTAACAAAGAAGTATCTCGACCCTGTGTGTATTTGCTGCGTAGCAGGTAAAGATCCCATTTTTCAGGCAGTATTTTGGTGACCCAGGTGGGACTGCCACAAAGCCTTGCCCAGATTGCCTGCCCTGCACTAGTGCTGGGGACTGGCAGTCTGGACTCCAGCATGCACCAACCCACTTGGTTGCGTATTTCCTGATGACCTTCCATGGTGCCAGGTAAACCAAGAACTCAAAGGTGCAAAGCCTAACAGAGGTATTTCTGGGAAAAGGGGAAAGAACTTTTGGGTTGAGGAGCCATTTGTGGAATAACCCTACGCCTGTCAAGTTTGGCGAAACCTGCAGCAGCAGCGTAAACGTCTATAGTCAAATACGTGAGGAGAAACAGAGGCTTCCTCATCTTAGCCTACCTAGAGGACGTGGGAGCTAAGTATTTGGAAGTTTTCTGTTAGTAAGAAAGCAGCTTCGGAACCTCTTAGAATATGGGTACAGCATCCTCAACCATGGCTCCCTCTTGTATCCACTTGGGTTATACTTTGAAAAAATGGAACACATTTGTTGAGATCCTATGACTAAAGAAAAAATGATAAAGTATTGTAATCAGTGGTGGCCACAATATTTACTGGATGATAGGGAAAGATAAGCCTGACAGGGGAAGTCTTTAAAATATAATACCAGACAGCAACTAATGTTGTTTTGTAAGTGTGAAGGAAAACAGGAGGAAGTACCATATGTGAATGCTTTTATGACTTTAAAGAATAATTATGATACTAGAAATAAATGTGAATTGTTGCATACACAATATAAAGAATATGATGGAATATATATCATAGATACTGAACCTGAAAATGAGAATGAAAAAATACACAGTTGCAGGAGTAGAAGGAAAAGATCAGAACCTCCCTCTGAGGAAGAAATATCAAGACTAGTGCCATGACTCCTAAATCTCAGCACAACGGAAGAGAGGCAGAAGGAGCTGTGGGGAAAGATGTTTCAAGTACGAAGGAAGAGCTTGAGGGAACTGCAGGAGGGATTTCTTCTGGAGAGTCTGCTGCTGGCAGTGTAAGAGAAGGGAGTGAAACCTTCAGTCTGACTGTCAGTCAGACAAGAGGCCAGGGTCCTGTTATCCAGGCACCATTTCAACAGGCAGTGTGTCCAGAGGGGTACACGTCCCGTTTTTACCTCAGAGTTGTTAAAACTGGAAACAGTCACAGAATCATAGAATATTCTGAGCCAGAAGGAACCCACAAGGATCATCTAGTCCAGCTTCTAACCCTGCGTGGGACACCCCAAGAATCACACTGTGCACCTGAGAGTGATGTCCAATTGCCTCTTGAACTCCATCAGGCTTGGTGCTGTGACCACATCCCTGGGGACGCTGTTCCAGAGACCAACCACCCTCCAAGTTAAAAACATTTTCCTGATATCTAACATAAAACTCCTGACTTGACTTTGTATCACTACCTCTAGTCCTATCACTGCCCACAAGGGTAAAGTGATTGGTGCCTGCCCCTCTGTAACCCTTCATGAGGAAGTTGAAGACAGCAATGAGGTCTCCCCTCAGTCTCCTCTTCTCCAGGCTGAAGAAACCAAGTGATCTCAGGCACTCTTCTTAAGGCTTCCCCTCCAGATCCTTCACCATTTTCATAACCCTCCTCTGGGCGCTCTGTAATAGCTTAGTATCTTTTCTATACTGTGGCACCCAAAACTGCAACCAGTACTCAAGGTGCAGCTGCACCAGCACAGACTAGAGTGGGACAATCACCTCCTTTGACCAGCTGGAAATGCTGTCCTTAATACACCCCAGGATATAGTTGGCCCTCCTGGCAGCCACAACACACTGCTGTGTTAGAAGAAACAAGTTCCTCTCTCTACCCCAAGACATTAGTTCTGGTTTGTTCCACTGTAGACAGATCAGAATTCATGCAGCCATTCTTTATGCAACTATTAAACGTCACCAGGTCAGTAGTTTCCTACTGAGAAAACCCAGGAAGGGCTCATCAACTGATGAAGAGTATAACTGTGTCCCATAATCCAAACTGGGAGGGATAGATAAAGTTCTGTTAGATGCTTTGTTTACTGAGGAAGAAAGGAAAATGATCTTTAGAAGCAGCTAGGAGAGAAAGTGAAAGAGTCTTTGGAGGGGATATTGAGGATGTACTGCCCTCTTGTGAACAGAGTTAGGATGCAGAGTGGAGCTCAAGCATCCATGCTAGCAGAAGCACTCGCTCGTGCTTTAGTAAACAACTGTGTGGGAAATAGGAGCAGAGGGAGAGGCAGAGGAACAGGGCGAGGGGGAATTCAGGGAAGAACTCCTGGAAGAATAAGATCACCTTCAGGACTTAATCAGTGTGCTTTTTGTAGACAGGAAGGACACTGGAAAAATTAATGTCCTGATATGAAGAGGAATTTGACTTTTGCTGAGGACATTAATGTCATGATGCTGGAAGAGGATTTAGTCTGAGGAGGACTGGGGGACATTATCAAAATGTTCCCAGCCCAATCCCTGGTTCCAGTTAAGCTGGGGAATGAAACTATTTACCTTATTAACTGACAGTGAAGCCACTCATTCTGTTTTGCCTACCTGCAAAGGACCTTTAAGTAAATTGGCAATTCTCATTGTTAGGGCATTACGAAAGCAAATGACCAGACCTTTTTTTAAAATGAATGGAGTGTATAATTGACTATATTAAATTGATCCATGAGTTTCTTTATATGCTGACTGCTTGTTGCCACTTCCAGGGCGAGATTCACTTTGTAAACTTTGCACACAACTAACATTCTCTGAGAATTCAGTTAAGGTGCATATTCCACCAGAGACAGCATGGGAAGCACAGATCTGCCCACTGACAGATTTACAGGATCAGAATAAGCAAGAGGACAGTGACAATATTCCTAGCAAAATCATGGATGCAGTGGCAGAAATTGTGGGCAAGGGGAGGCAGAGGGTCTTGAAAGGTAAGCACTAGGTAATCTCTCCCTCCATGCAGGAATCCAAGGGAGCAAGTACAAACAGATGAAATCTCTTGCAAAGCATTTGAAACAGGCACTGAAAATGCTATTTATAGTGTTGTCAGGGACTGTGCTTGAAAAGACAGCATGGTACAACAGTGAGGGCCAGTGACTGAAAGACAGTGTTCAGTCCCTCAGGTAAGAAGATACAGACCTGCCACTTCCAATCCCTGTGCACCCTCTCCCAGCTGCTGACATCTCAAATCCTGCAGACAACAGGCTCTCCCCAGACAACTCTCTGTAGAGCACCCAGCAAAGTGCTTCTAGAAGACAACACAGGCAAGACTGCAACACAGAAACCCCTGTATAATAGGTCCGTGGCTCTGGGTCACTTACCAGGGGATGGTACACTTGCAGTGGTACCTCTGGCCAGTGAGCTGCTCCAATTTGCGGATTCTTTCTGCTTGGATCTGATACAAGGTCTTGCCACTGGGCAATCCCACATTGTACATTCCCTTGGGATAACTCACTCCCAGACGAGTTCCTTGTCCTCCAGCCAGGAGTAGCACTGCCACCTTGTTCTGCGAGATCTGATGCAAGCCTGAAGAGAAGACAGAACCCCAAGGGAACATAAGAATCACAAAAGCAATCAACATCCCACGCTCTTCTGAGTCTTCCTGCAGATCTCGGGCAATAGCCAGAGGCAGTCAGTTCAATACCCACTGCTGGCAGCTCAGAGAGAGGCCAGCTGCATGTGATAGGAAAACATTCACTTCACCTCTGATGCAGCAGTTTCCTCACCTAAAGCAGCGGATAGTGTAACAACAGCCATGAGTTGAAGCTTAGGGGGTTCAAACCAGACATTAGGATAAAACCTCACTACTAGGAAGGTGGTGCAGCACTGGAAAAGATTATCCAGAGAGGTGGGGGATGTCCTTCCCTTGAGGTTTTCAATGCTTACTTTGATAAAGCCACAGGTGACCTGACCTGGGGCTGGGTACAGTCCTGTTCCAAATAGGGGCTGGACTAGAGACCTTCAGAGGTCCCGTATCACCAACATTTCTACATTCCAAAGAAGCAAAGTCTCATCATCATCAGTAAAGCATGGACATTTCTGGAACCTGCCTTAATCAACTATTTGTACTTGTGCTCCAGCTTCTGTTTGGCTGCAGTCAGGACTAATTACACAGCCAAGCCACAACTCCCACAATCTCATTAAAAAACAGTATCATTTCTCCTGGCAAACCAGGAAAGTCCAGAACTTTGGGTAAAAATAGACCACATAACAAACATGCACCTCAGTCTTTGTTGCCTGCCTTCTCTTAAGCCAGCATCACAGTAACAACTGACAACAGTGAGAAAGATTTTTTCCTTAGGGAATACTTCGCATTTCTCCAGGAATGTAGTGAGCTCTGAGAATGCCCAAGCCAAAAGCCACAACACTGCTGCTGTACAGTAGCTACCTGAGCCTTTTGGAATCTAGCACAAGATGTCTATTGCACATCACCGAGCCTGCTACTGTTCCCTGTGGTTCAGGACAGTCTGTGCTTCGCCCCAGACTCCAAGGAGAAGACAAGTATCCACATTTAACCGCATCTGGGACTAACAAAAAATCTTAACTTGGACTGAAAGACACGGGAACCTAAAAATTAAATTAAAAATTAAATTAGAAAAAAAACAAGATTGGTTTTTGTTGTGGCATGCTATTGTGGGCTGTAGGATCTAGGGTCTAGCAGAGGGGAAGCTGGACAAGGCCAAAGTCAGTTTCTCACAAGAAAGCAGTTAGATAGCCTGGGAGAGAAGGTGGGAGTCACCTAGCAGGAGCCTTTGCAGCTGCACACAGAGGCCTTGACATCCCACATAGCCTTAACATCTTATCCTTCCCACACCACACAGCACCAGTCTTATCACATTCACATTTCTTTGAAGCGCACTGTTTTATCCTCATTTATGGTAGTTGTTTTTACTAGTAACTGTTGCTTCTTAATTGGTCAGTTTAATTTGTATATGTAAGTGTCACTTGCTAATTGGTCATTATTCTTTCTGTAAAGGTATAAAAGATGATTGCTAACAACAGCGCAGTGCTAGCCATCTTCTTGTATATAGTCTCTACCTGTGACTCTTGTACTTTTGCTTGGCCTATTTTTATTTTCTTTTATATTAAATGCGACCACTCGCTGCATGTCTTTTGTGTACGTGTGTGTGCCAGGTCCATCTGCACTCACTCTTCAGAATATTGTCGTGCACGGCATATTGTCGTGCTGCGACAGGTTTTATGCTCATCTTTTAGAAACAGGCTAAGTCATTCATGACATTGTGGTAATACCTATGCCTATGAGTATCAGTCCCACCACAGCAGTACATTTCTGCCTAAATACATCCTTTCTGAAAATGCTGGTAATGCCATCTCAGGAACACCAAAGGAAGCTGGTTATGTAGCTCTGCCATCACTCTGCTGCAGCGCAAGCCTTTGAGTTCATAAGACCACAGAAGTGTTAGCTGGAAGCCACCAGTGGGATTTGGAGAGCTCTCTAGAGGGAAACCTGTGGTGAAGTCTTAGGATTCAAAATTTCAGGAGGTCCTTGGATAGAGGGAGAAGCATGAATGGGTTTAAACTTAAAATTTAAAAAGCACAAATGATAGCGCTGGGTGAACTGCATGGTGATGCAAATAAGCACAATTTTATGCAACAAACCACAGGCAAGTAACAACTCCTTTGTGTCTTTACTGATCCTCCCATCACAAAAGACTAAAAGCATAGAACACGGGTCTAAGGTATTACTTACACCGCTACTACTTGCTCCAGTCCCCAGAACATGGTTTGCTCCACTGGCTGTTTACCAGCAGATAGCACCACTGTGGGAGAAGGGAAGGACACCAAAAAAAGGCCTCAGGAGCATGGCTCCAGGCCCCCCAGTGCCCCAGACTCCACAGCGGTGGCTGTCCCCTCACCGGGATCTGGCACATAGGCAGCAAAATTGTCTAAGAGGAAAGCGTGGGGGCAAGAGCCGTGCTTTGCACGCAAGGTGGTTTGTTACAGCCACTAGAGCCCTGGGGAACAAACCTGGGTAAGGCCTTTCCTACGAGCCCCCCTCTCCCTTCCCTTCTCTCTCCTCCCACACAGATTCAGCAAACGTGACAGCCACCACAGCAGCAGGCTAGTCAGGGGTACTCAGGCCCCAGCTGGCCCTTGAGTCCACACTCCCACCAGGACCAGCTCCACCATCATCTCTGTCTGCACCCACACCTTGGAGCAACAGCCACAGGATGGAGTAGGAAGGAATTAAAGGCCAGTGGTGGGGTCAGAAGCATTGACAAAATAACCAGTGAGGAGAGGAAGGGAAAGTGATTGTGGTTAGAAACCAAAGCCAAACTCTTTGGTTTGGGTGGCTGTGGCAACCACCCCCTGTCCTGGGGCAGGGCAGGGCAGAGAGAGGACAGTCACCACTGTAGCTGAAGCAGTGAGTGTCACCACAAGACAGGACATAGTTTGCACAGATCCTGCCCCTTCTCTTCCACTGCTTCATCCCAGGAAAACAAATAACTACCATGGTCCTACTGAACTCGACCAGCAGGGGGAGTTGATTCACTGCTCCACAAGGAAATGCCTCTTCCTTGGCCAATCTATCCCCAAGCAAGCTTAATCTTGGCCTCTCCACAGTAACAAGCCTCTCATAAAGCAAGATAAACAGCAGTGCCTGAGCAAAGAAAAGCCCTTGGCCATGGACATTGGCAAGAGCATATCTGCTGACATACCCAGGGCCAAGGACGACACTGGATGAGTCACCCTCCAGTGATTCCCAGCCCCATTTAAAACCCACAGCACATGGATGTGGGCTCAGAGACCTGGTGATGGGAAGTGCTCCGAGTGTCACCATGCCACAGCTGCCCAAGACTGAACAAGTACCACCAGAGACTGCCACATCCAGCTGTGCAGGGCCAGCATGCCAAGTGAGGACATCCCATTGGGCAGATGAGCTAAGTGATTTTTTTATATATATATATATATATATACACTCATGTCATCATCTTATTGGCTTGAGCTCCTCAGGATGCAAGCAAATACCCAGCTTATTCACAGCAAAACAAGCTGAGCTACACCACTGCCCCACAGCACCACTTAGGAGGGTCACAAGGGCAGCAGCATGAAAGGAAAAACATAACCTTCCTGCAGCATCACAAAGACCAGCAGACCCCAGAGAAAGCAACCTGAAGCTCTCTAAAGATCTGAACAGTCTTGAACTGAAGTTGAGGACTAAGGCACGTGGCAAAAATCAAAGTACCAGAACCTGCTCAGGATTGCTCCAGGTAGGGAAACCACCAACCAGGCAGAGCGAGGCATTGAGTCACAGAGCAGCTGCAGCACGCTCATTGCCTACATCCACCAACTGCCTCCATCCACACGGCACTGCACCGTGCTCCAAAGCCAAGTGCTCAGCAGTACTCACCCTCACCTAAGCCTTGTTTTATTGCCAGGCTTTGCCTCTCATAAGTGGGGTAGCACTGTGCCAGGCTGGCAGGCTCCTTCCACCGAACTGACCAAAAATGTCCCCATGGAAAAGAAAAATTAAGAGAGGGAAGAATGTGGGGGGGGAGGGACAGGGCAAGAAGGAAATCTAAAGAAGTTCCCCTGTGGGACACTTTCAAACTGTTCTAATGGGCAATAAAAACATTTTCAATAACCTAAATAATCTAGACCTGAAACTGATGGACCTGAACTATTTCACATTTATTTTAAACAAAGCTGCCTGACGTCTGATCTCAGCATTTGCTGGTCTCAGTTGCTGCAGCATGGGAAATGCTGCTTTGGGGTGCAAACGAGATTCACCCACCAGTGGACCCAGCCAAGCGCTGGCTTCACTCCATCCCCACCACAGCACTGCCAGGCTCACATTGACACACATACTCTAGGCCTGATGCAACAGACCACATGCCAATGATCTCAAAATAGAGGTCTATGAACAGCAACACACTGTGACCAAGGGGCATCACTCACATGAAGCTCCAGAGCAAAATCTACCAGAAAAGCCTGTGAGGTCCTACTTTGCCATGCAGCATCCAGCACAAGCAGCTGCAATCCTCAAGCATGATTCCAGGGTGCCAGGGCTGGTGTCAACCCACTGAAATAGGGATATCCCAGAGGGGATGGCAGTTCTCAGAAGCTTCCCACACTATGACAGGACAGGACCCAATAGGGTGATTTAGTATCTTGCATACACCTCCCGGAGGGGCCTCTGGCTGCGGGGTTGGAAACCTCAACCTAAGCAGGAGGAACCCAAGTTCAAAGCAATACCACTGATAACATCAATGGTGTCATTCTCTTTTTCTCTTCCCAAAATCCAGCAAATGGGGCCATATTCCCAGGCAAGGGCTGACCATGGCACAACACAGCAAGGCTTCCATCATTTATGGCATTCCCAGTATTGACAGTGCAATCCTACAACTACCAGAGAGTTTTTCCAAGTTTCTGATCTTAAGTTTTCATGAAAACAAATATCCCAAAAAAAATTATGTTCTGGTTATCTGACTGCTCCGAAGAGTTAAGGATTTTGGTGGGTTTGCTTTATTCTTCTGTTGCTGATTGCCGTTTTAAGCAGGCAGATGTGCCTGTTCAACAGAAGAATTCAATCTGTTCTTGCAAGATCAACCTGTTGTTCCTGGAAAATCTATTTTTTGTTTTTTACTTTCTACGCAGAGTAAGACTTACTGCAGCATTTGTGGGTATCTAACAGCCAACATACCTTCCCTTTTTTGTTTGTCTGAGCTGTTCATATTGTGTATGCTGCAGAAAAAACATGGATTTTTTAAAAAGAGATAAATCCATTTACTGCAGGAATGACGAGTAAGTTACGAACTTCTATTGTGAACAGACATAGTTTTATGGTTGGGAAGTCAGAGTAGACCAACTTACTCAAATTTCTGGGGCCCAGATTTTAGTAATAAAACATTTACAGGATGTGAAATTATCTGAGCTTGATTTATACCATCATCCCTAAGGCTGCCTAGAAAATGTGATCACATAATGTTTAAGATCTGAAACCAAATCTGAGTAGGCTAAGTTTTATTGTCTGAAAGACAGTAACAGTGAGATTTTCTTTTTCAACTATTAAAAAGATATTGCATTTTACCAAGACTGAGTTTGAGCAGCCTGGTTCTTTTAACCATCACTTTTTAATCAAAAAAAAAAAAAGGGGGGGGGGGGAAGGGCAAAAGAGGAGACAATTTCAGCTCTTCAGTCTTTGCAGAGGACACACTACAGACAGGAGCTGCTGGGAACTCAGACACCCACAGACAGAACACAGACAAGCTCAGCTCAGAGATAAACCCAACCCCACAGCCAAGGGCTCCATCAGCTGTGCAGCATCAGGGACGTTGAGCAGTAGGTCAGGATTGGTCATTTTGCTCTTATCTGGCTCAGCACCAGAAGCACCTCACTGGAAACAAGAGCCTGCATCCCCTCACAGACCCACAATCCCTGCCAAACCTGTGCCAGTGATGCGAGCTCCACTGGGAAGTACTGTGGAGGGGCACAGGAATGCTCCTGGGGACAAGGCCACATCCACAGGGACATGTAGCATGCTAGCATTGCCCAGGTTCAGCAGCACAAAGTCTCGCTCCTGATTGCCCTTCTCAGGGAAATAAAACCAAGTGCTGACTCCAATCTCCAGCATTAAAATGGATCATAAAAACAAACCAAAGACAAACAGAAGAACTGCCTCCCCCTTTCCTGGTAAAAATTAAGAAACGCTGCTGGCAGGACTGGTGTGGCGATGGGCCACCTGGACTTCATGGCCGGGTGACTTGCTGGTGGTCCCAACACACCAGACCTTCTGACTCCTGCAAGCAGCAAGCGAGATCAACTCCATGCTGTTTGCCTTTTACAGATTATGAAGGACTAAATTTTGTAAAATTGTTAATTAAACTGCACAGCCCTGACCTAGACACACCTGCCTCTAGGATTCAGGGATTCCCTTTCCCCTCACTGCAACACCTTCAAAAAAGGGGCAGCGACCACCACACCAAAGCAAATCCTCTGCCAAACCCCACTGCCGTAGTGCTGGCTGGGCACCAACAGCCTCCTCTGCTCAGCATGGCTCGTGGAAACCTGCTTGGACTAAGCACATGTGGCACCTGGATCATGAGATGCCTTCCCCTCCCTCCACCACTGATTAGCCCCACCAGTGGAGTCTAACACAGCACAAGAGCTCCTTTGCCCTGTGACCCAGCTGCCTCTAATTCTTGCTTGGAAATTTTTACTCCCCTGGTCACACATACCCACCTCTTTGATGGCAAGTTTAGGTCAAGGCTGCACAGCTGCTTGTGACTATTTAGGCACATGTCTCTCCAACCACAACTGTTTTTTTCTGGCTTCCCTTTTTTATTATCACTGTTTCTTAACAGTGCTCTTTTATTTTATAAAGAAGGAGAGACACATCTGCACCTTTGTAAATAAATAAAATACAGCATGCCCTTAGGAAAAAACACAGGATGTCTAAGACACACATGCTGTGGGGCAAATCACAGCATCCTGCATCCAGCCACCACCTCCCCCATCACCATTACCTTTCACAAAACCATGGGGTGACCAGGGAAATCCACCAGCTTTTACCAGGCTCCAAACAATAACAATGCTGAGCTTTCCTGGGCTTCTTCCACACTACGCATTGGCTCTGCTCACAGATCCCATCTCCCTCCTGTGCCACGTTTGGCACACCCTATACAGGACTCCATGCCAGCCCCATGTGCGCCCTGGTGCAGCTCCCCATTTCAGCAACGATGCAGACACTCTACTCCCACCTTCCCCAGGGACTTCACCTCCATCTGCGAGGCACATTGTTACCATGCACTCAACAGCCTTTGCCAGTCTGTTTAACACTTAAAAACAGGTTACCTAGAGAGGTGGTAGATGCCCTATCCCTGTAATGATTTCAGGTCAGAGCGTTTGGGGCTCTGAGCAACCGTATCTGGTTGAAGATGCTGCTCATTGCAGCGAGGTTGGGCTACACGACCTTTAAAGACCTCTTCCAACTCATTCTATGACTGTAAGAGTGAGAACTCTCAAAGTCTCGGCCCCAGAGTGCCTCCACAGCCACTGCTGAGCACCGCGCTGCCAGTGTTCAGGGCCTGAGGTACAGCCATAACCCCAGATCTCTCCCCAGCTTGCCCACCTCATCAACATCTCTGCTCCCGCTCGCCTTTCCCTGCCCTTCACCAACCCTCGACAGAATCGGCGGCCACTCGGCCGCAGGGCACGGCTCTACCCCAGGGCCCTGCCAGGCACTGCCTCGCTCTCCGCTCTGGCCGAGGTCGTGCGAGAAGCGGCGCGGGCGCGCCCGACCCCCAGGACCACACGCCCCGCAGCAGTGCCGGGGCCAGGGCAGAATCCAGCCCGCCGGGCACGTTCCCGCTCTGTCGGTTTCGGACAGCAGATTTTTGGGATAAGCCTCAATCTTTCTGGCACCGAGCGGCGAGGGTGCCAGTGGGGAACCCGAGGGGGAACGGCCTCCAGCGCCGGGACAGCCAACCCCCGTGTCTCCGCCCCACCCACTCTGCCGGGCGGAAGGACGAGGGCCGGAGCGGCGCGGCGAGGCCCCCTGCCGTCCCCCCCCGCTCCTCTCCACGACGGGACAAGACAGGACTGGCGACCCCGCGCCCCGCTCACCTTCCGCCTCCCAGCGCTCCAGCGCGGTGGGGCTGCTGCGGCGGGCGCTGCCCAGCAGCCGAGCGGGAAGCGGCTCCATCCGGCCGTCCACGCGCTCCGGCGGGCCCGGCTGGCGGGCCCGAGACCCGGCCGCTGCGGCCAGTCGGCAGTGCTCGCCCAGGCCCGGCGGCAGCGCAGCCAGAAGCGCCCCGCGCTCCGCCGGCCCCAACTCGGCCCAGAAGCGCATCAAGTGGCTCTGCCCGCACCGCGCCAGCCGCTCCCGCGCCTCCTCCTCGGACAGCCCCATGGTGCAACAGCCACCGGCTTCTGCCCGCGGCGAGGTCCCGACTGGACGGGGAGGGGCGGGGCTATGGCCTGGCGGCCTCGCCCCCGAGGAGCTCTCCTGCCGGTCGCTGGTATTGAGCCCGTTGGGGGCTGCGGGAGGCTCGGGGGTCTTGAGTTGCGGCTAGATCCGTGCTCGACCCCGCGCTCCCCCTCCACCCTGGCTCTCTGGAACCGTCCGGCCAACGCAGTCTTCACGACCTCGGCTCCTTCTCCGGGCTTGCCGTCCCTGCCGTCCTCTACCGCCGAGGGAGTCCCTGCCTGGAGCCCTGCCCGGTCAGGTAGGCTGCCTTCGGCCAGCGCAGCGTTTCCCCCATGGCCGAATTCAGACCCCGCAGCCTCGCCTGGGGGCAGCAGGCTGGTCCTCGGCCAGGGCGATACCAGATCAGCTGATACCAGAGTGTGGCTGCTGCGGTGTATCTGAGCAGGACCCCAGGAACCAACATATGCTGGCACCTTTGTACCTCACACCCCTTCTTGCATCTGCACTTGCACTTGCAAATGTATCAAAAAGCTGTTGAGGTGACTTCAGGTAGGTCAATGGATCCCACTGCACCCCAGCTGTGATGCCTGCTGCAGGGTCAGGCCCTCCCCCAACTCACAGGTCCAGTTTGCAGCAGAGACACAGCACCAGCAGTGATGAAGTGACTAGACACAAGAACTCAAAGGCCAGGGCTGGGCCTTGGGTTGCAGAAGGTCAAGGTGTCAGAAGGCACATAGCGAGGCACCCTCGTTGGCAGACCATGCTGGGGACACAGGCTGCCAAGAGTGGGGACAGTGAAACATCCTACCCTCAAACACCCTGGTGTAGACAGTCCTCTCCTGCCTTTAAACAGCCTGTCCCAGCCATTGGCTTGTCTCTTTGGCATCCTGCTGCTGACAGAGCCTCGCTGGTCAGAGGGCAACAAGAAGGCAGATGGACAGACAGAGAGCTGCTTAGACCTCCCTGTGTGTGACTGGAGTCAGGGGAGCTGGACCGCATCCGGATGTGACAATCAGGTCAGGAGGAATTTCTAACAGTTGTCAAAGTTCCTGTTTCACACTGTTCCCTTTTTTCCATGACTCCACGCAGCTCCTGCTTGGGCAGAGGTTTGGAGTTTTCAAAAACCTACTCTGCTCCCATTCACACAGAGTCTCTTCCTGCCATGGTTGTGTTCTCAGCCTGCCTGGTGTGGGAATGGGTGCAGGCACCCATTCTTATTCACACCTGCTGCCTGCATAACCATCTATCCTTATTCATCAGTAAAGGCTCTGTCAGCAACTTATAAATCCAGCCCTGCCTTTCATAGAGAGAATCATAGAATGGCTCAGGTTGGAAGGGACCTTAAAGATCATTAGTTTCAACCCCCCCCGCCATGGGCAGGGATGCCAATCACTAGACCAGGTTGTCCAGGGCCACATCCAGCCTGGCCTTGAACACCGCCAAGGATGGGGCATCCACAACCTCCCTGGGCAACCTGTTCCAGTGCCTAACCACCCTCCTGGTAAAGAAATTCCTCCTAATCTCCAACCTAAATTTCCCCTCTTGTAGCTTGTAGCCATTTCCCCTTGTCTTGTCACTGTTTGAGAACCTAAAAAGTCTCTCCCCTTCTATCCTATAGTCCCCCTTTAGGTACTAGAAAGCAGCTATGAGATGCCCTTGANGATTACTCCTACCCAAGTGCAGGACCTTACATTTAGATTTAGTGAACCCCACCCTATTCTCTTGGCCCCATTCTTCAAGTTTATCCAGATC
>VWZX01006800.1:0-12583 GCA_013399015.1 Galbula dea
GGTCCCTTCCAACTCTGGCTATTCTGTGATTCTGTGCTGTTCTTTGGGCCAGCAGTTCTGCAGACTCTCTTCTCTCCCCCAATTTCTTTTAAGACCTGTCCCCATGCTTCATAATCAGATGCAGGATTGATGAGACCAGTCACACAGTAAACAAGCTGTTCAGCTGCAAGAATCTCTTCCCCGCAGACTGGGAAGTGCAGGACCGCATGTGTGCTTCTCTCCTGCCAGAAAAAAACTGCTATCTGCAGTTTTCTAGCAGATGCCAAGTCTAAAAGTTTTATCTTCAAGGCCCCTTGAAAACGTTACCAGGGACTTTAGCAAGAGTCTAGATTAGAAATTGGTCTATTATTCTCCCTGTGTTTCACAAAATCTCATCTAGCATTCTCTGTATATCTTTACTTTTAACTTTGAAATGTAGGTGTAAGAATGACAACAAGAGGTGTCTTGGCCCTTCTTACACCTTTATACAGTAATTCTTTAATATTTTACTTATCAGTTGTATCAGAATTAAGGATTATTTGAAATTATATTTTCAGGTCTCAACTTCACTTGGTTTCTCAGTTTTAGATCCACTAAGTTTTGAGGCAAGTTGACAGCAAGTGGCCCACTGCTGTACATCAGTTTCCCGTAGCTTGCTTGACAGATCTCTGTGATTGCTATTAAGCGTTTAAAAAAAATTCCCTTTCATTTCCTGTCCCATTATCTTTTGACATCATAAGACAGCTGCTTTGTCAAGCACTTAAAGCAGATTTTTTAAAAAAATTATTTATTTATTGTTATTGTGTTTAAAATCTCACAAGCTTTCTATAACACACCTCACAGTCAATCTGTCTATTAACATGCAAATGTATCCGCCCAGGGAATTGGCTAGGCAAGGGGAGCAGAGTGTTACAGTGAAAAAGGATCAAAGAAATTCAGAAATTGACTGAGCACACCAGTGTTGTGCACTAGCAAGCAAGGAACGCTGCTCCTACAGAGTTTTCTGTTTAGCAGTGAGCAAGTGGGCACTTAACCAGGCATGGTCTTGAAGGAGAGAAGAAGGTGGCTGTGGTAGTGATGTGTAATGCAAATTCATGAGGTTGCTAAAACCCTGTATTTCCCTTAGGAGATTTACTGTGGCTTTACGTGTAGTTCCTTGCATAGAAGATACATTCTCCCCAGTTAAGCCCACATATCCTGATGAAAGATTTATGCATTGTATTTGGACTGGGTTTGCAAGTAAGGAAAACATCCAAGGTGGTATAACCCTTTCTTTGCTGGCAACATGAAGCAGAAGTGTCAGGATGGTTTATAATGTTCCAAACAGTGAGAGAAGCTGAGTTATTTGCAAGAACAAATACTGGTGCTGCACCAGTGTCAAAGTGGTCTTGCACAGGCCATGAGCAAACCAGGTAAGAACTGGTGAGTACTTGTATTTGAGGTTTTCAAACTGTTGCAGAGAAAGTTATTGACATACTTAAGCTGCATGGAAGGGTGCCCTTTTTATTCCTGACTCCATTGTTTTAGAAACTGAGGGCTATACATTTTGTATTTGCATTTTGACTGTCCCAAGATGAGCACTGTGACTTCAACTTTGGTCCATAGTACAATTATGAAGAAGCTGAGACTTAGTAAGAGTTCATATTGCTTTGAAGTTCAGTTTTGAGATGAGAAGTGATTCTCCTGAAATAAATGGGATTAAAATTAATGGAGGATAACAATGCCTTTAAGGAAGATACAACATTTTCAACAAGTGCCACCAATAAAGTAATGAAAACAGAATATTTGTGTCATTATCTCTGTTAGACTCTGTAAGTCTCTGGCTTACAGTGAGGCTGGGCAATTTCATCCTAAGTCAATGTTCTGATGCTCAATCACACATCCCAGAAAAGATGTCATAAATTGTGGCCTCCTTGGTGGTCTCCTACCACTACAGAGGCGTGTATGAGCCTGCTCCTACTCTGGATATACTACAGACAAGAGATGGACACAATCATATCCTAACTCATGTCTCCCTACACCTTCCTTTTTCAAGCCTTGAGTATTTTTTACGCTTACAGGCCAGTTTCAATCCATATCTCAAAGATGTGCTCCTCAACAGTGCAAAAGGAAGCCTAGTAGTTAGGAAGACCCAAATGAGTCCAAAAAACCTGCTGGGGAAGAGAGGCAGGCATCAAACCCTTTTCATGAGAGGCCACAATCAGCGAGCCTACTAGCACATGCAGGAATTGCTCCTGTGTAGCCAAGTTATTTGTGTGCGGGGTGATGCCTCCTCCAGGCAAGAGGGAGCCAGCTGCCATGGTTAGGCTATTTGGGAACAGGGGCAGGACACTCGAGGAGGGAAGGTTCTGATCTTTCCATTGTTAATGTCTGAAATCTTTCCTCGGGACACAATAATGTTGTCAGATAACAGAAGTTTGAACAAGGCAAAGCAGGGTATTGTTCATACATTGTTATATATTACAATATATATTGTTCTGGGGTATTTCAGAAAGGTTGGAAACACTGTGGTTGCACATGTTTGGGCAATCGAATGCAAAGAGACAGCAACAAACATTCTGCCTGATGCTAGCCTGGCTAAGCATTTCCCTGATTGTGCCTGCAGCTTGTTTCACAGAGCAGTTGATCACTGTTTGTGTAGGCACCATGTTGCAGTGTTGATGTGCCAAGTCTCCTCTTACTCATGTTTGGCCATCTATCTCCAACCCACCTCAGATAACTGTACCAGAATACCAGTACACTAGATCACAACCATTCACATGCAGAGGACTGCTCACAGGTTTTTTTCACATTAGCTTCTAATACTTTCACTACCATTGTTCACTTGTGTTTCAAAAAGTAGATAATGTGTGCGGAAAAGCATTGAACTAGATTATACTGCACTGATGGATTTATTTATGCAGTAAAATTCACACTTGGTTCCCAAGACCTGCAAGTTTTGTTTCAGCATTGTGACATGTTACAGCAGCTAGAGGAGTCAAGGATTTAGTCATCCATGCTTCACAAGTCCATTCCAGGAAGAGCACAAAGCTGAAGGGTCCTTTACTCTCAAAGGCCTCCATCTATGTATATTTTCCATCACATTCAGTTTGTCCTTGCCTCTCTAAGCTGTTAAGTAGCTTCAGTGCTTTGCACATTGGTCTATATAATTTTTGAGCACAGCTACCTCCTTTGTGCTGTGTCATGGACAGTATCCACTCCTTGTCTTTAAAGGCCTGGATTCCCTACTGCTTCTTGAACATGACCAACAGTAATTGCCACTGAGCGGCAGCTGGTTTTATTCCCTCCATTCACCAGGTATTCATATTAGACTGTAAACAAAATGTAGTTCAAGGATTTTATTTTTCATTCTGGATGGTAAACAGCCTGCTGCTATGTACAAAGTGAAAGTTTTTAAGAGGGCACTTTATTATGACCTTCAGAGAAAATACAGAATTAATGTATCTATCTCTCAGCTGAGGGTTGTTTATGTACTGCAGCAGTTAACTGTTGGCAGAAGCCTTCACCTCACACATAAATACTAGGTAACAGTCTGTCAGTCATCTAAGAGTAGATATTGTTCGGATAACATTGGCAGCAATTTCATATTTGTGCAAACTCATGAGGCTGAATCTCTTCTAGGTGCACAGAATTAGTATTTTAAACATTCATGTAAGCAATGGCATTATTGGCTGTTCAGAGCCCAGGAATGGAGTCTACCATCAGAAATCTAGATTGTCTACTCAGGATTGTACTTCACTGCTCATTCGTCTTAGCTTCATCTCTGTGTGCAGAAAGGGAGATAGCACAGATCTAATTTAGGATGGCAATGCAATAAATGTTTAGTACATGCTTTCTTGTGACATGCCTTGTGAAGTAGAAAGAAGCAGCTTCTAAAGACAGTAGTGTGCATGGATAGAGTTTAATCAGATATTTTCAGTTCAGAGCTAGCTTGCATAAAAGCATGTTATACTGAAGAATACTTGTCTGGAGAACAGGCCCTATGAGGAGAGGCTTCGGGAGCTGGGGTTGTTTAGCCTGGAGAAGAGGAGGCTGAGGGGAGACCTTATCGCTCTCTTCAGCTACTTGAAAAGTCATTCTAGGGAGGTGGGTGTTGGCCTCTTCTCCCTTGTGACTAGTGACAGGAGTAGAGGGAATGGGCTTAAGTTGTGTCAGGGTAGGTTTAGCTTAAATATTAGGAAGCATTTCTTTACTGAAAGAGTGGTGAGATATTGGAATAGGCTGCCCAGGGAGGTGGTGGAGTCACCATCCCTGGAGGTTTTTAAGAAGCGAGTAGATGTGTTTCTTCAGGGGATGATTTAGGGCTAAGAGTAGTGTAGGGCTATCGGTTGGACTAGATGATCTTGAGGGTCCTTTCCAACCATAATGATTCTGTGATTCTGTTATATATGTCTCTTGTCTAATTTTTCCTCATCACTTTTCATGTGCTGAATGATAAAAATCTGGGACAAGATTCCCATTCCAAAGCATAGGTTTAGACCAAAGTGGCAGCCTTTCATAATGGCCAGGATTTGGGAAAAAACATCCAAACATGGTCCTTCGCTGTCTGTTCTTTCCTGTGTATGTTACTTTCTCCAGTGTAACTTCTTTCCTCTACCAGCAAGTGCAACAGTACAATGTGCTATGCCCGGTCTAGCAGTCAAGAGGACCAACAATTGTCTCCAAAACCAGGTGTAGGTTGGGGGCAAGACATGAGTCGTGGCATGCCAGAAGATAGTTCAGGCTACTTCCCCTGCCTTTAAGGTCTGTCTCTTTTTGTCTCTTTTTGGACTTTTCTCAAATAAATACCACCAACTATGAAAGAGGAGAGCCCTTGCAGGTGGGGGAGTGGGTAGCCATGACTGGCAGAGGCAAGTCCCAGGTTCTTCCTTTGGGTTTCTTCTTCTGATGGGTCAGGATTCTCCCCATGCTGCACTGCATTTGACGAGGGTCAGTATTATGCAGCAAGTAATTTTTATGCTAAGTGATTTTTTGTGCCAATAGAAATGCATGAACATAGACAAAGGAATGTAGGAGAAAATCTAGGCTGAGAAAGAATTAAACCAACTGTCCTGTTGCAACACAGTTATGGGCTTGATTTAGTGCCACTGAAAGGGTGAAGTGGAACTGGGTGATCTCACTAGTCCTACTGAAGCATCTTCACCTGGTAATTGCCCATCTGAGCACAGGTTGTTTCCTTACTTGCCGAGCCATGTGATAGCTTATCTAGTTGCAAGGAAAGTCAAGATTTAATCATCATTCATATACAAGAGCTCCTAACTAGAATAGTGGGTGCTTTGCTCCTGTTGCATCTGAAGAGCTTGTGCTTAAGAAGGACCCAGGGCAAAGTCCTGGTTACTCTGGGAGGTAGGTCAGGGCAGCCCTGAATCATGCAGTGTTGGGGAAACAAGGAATTTGGACTACTGCTTAAAGGGCAATGCTGACATCTGTGTTTGCTACACAGCAGCTCTGTACTGTTGGAGAGAACTTAACTTTAAACTCTGTCTCGTTGCTTGATATGAGGAAAAAAAGTCTTATTGTTTATAAATAACAACAAGGATGCTTTGTTAGGCTTCTAATTTGCCTAATTAGAAGTATGATCTGTTTTGTTCTTGGTAATCTTGAGCACTTTGCTCTTGTTTATGTAGTCATGTATGAATGGAAGACAGCCTGTCTCTGCTCTCATTTTTGCATCTTGGAAATGAAGTCACTTCTCTGGATTTGTGGAGTGGTCAGAACATAAAGCAGCAGCTTTTCAAGGCAATAGCTAATAATAACACCTCGCTTCTCCCCACCCTTCAATCATGAATTGTGGTAAGTACAGTGTAAATCAGGAAACAGACAGCTGCTGTCACAGAGAGGAAATAACTGCAGGCTGAGCCAGTCTGAGCCCACAGTAAAAAACATCATTTCTAAACAAGCAGTTTCAGGAAGTCCTATGTGACAAAACTTGCAAGGAAAGAAATAGCATTCATGAAAGGACAATCAGCTTTCTTCAACGCTCAGGACAACCACTAAGAAGTACAATGGAAAGGATTTCTCCAGAATGAGCTAGGTAGAATAGTTCCCTTCTTCCCAGCACTAGTGCTAAACCACATTATCAAAGCTGTGCTTGAAAAGGAAACTTGTAACATTTATTTTCTTCATGCCTCTGTCTCCTCTTGTCATGCATTTAGAGGAGCAGGTATTATCTTTGCTGGTAGGTTCAGGTAATTTGACTTTCTTGTGTGGTGCTGTCTCCTTCAAGGCTTACACTGCTTGTATCGTGCTTACAAATGCCAGCTGCAGGCCAGAAACCACGAATATGTGCCTAGGCTTTGATGAAAGACTCATCACTGGGGATTAAACAATTTGGGCTGATACCAGCTGCATCTTGCCAAACAACGAGGATGAGAAGCAAGAGAAATCGTTAACGGCCCTGGGGGATTCTCTATTGCTGGTCTTTACATGTGAGTGGGTGCTTTTATAGAAGAGACAATTTGATTCCAGGTAGTGTTCTGCATTGTGATATTCTAAAAAACACACTTTTTCTGAAGAACTGTGACTGTGATTCAAAAATACCAATAAAATCATTAGTAAGGGAAACATGCAACGAATAAAGAAGGAGTGGGCTGGAAGCAACATACAAGCAAAAGTAGGTGATGTTAGTTTTAGTTTAAACAGTCCACAGCACTCATTGGGGAAAATTTCTGCAACAATTGAAGAATGAATATAAACTTTCACAATACAGTGTAAGCTCTGCTGCAAGAATATATACCGATATTTTGGGTTTTCCATTTTCCTGGATTTTTCCTTCTGCACAGCTTTAGTTTTCAGAATGTCAGACATCAAAGGCACATTCCCACAATTAAAAAGTCAGCTTGTTTAACTTGCTCCAGAGATCCACAGATGGATTATTTCAACAAAAGACACAATAAAGAGCCTCATTATAAAGGTCATAAAAGAAAAAAATTACTCTCCCTTTTTTCTGATTTCAAAGCAGACTCTTCCCACCTCAGTTAGCAAAGTGTAAGGGAGGAATCAAGATTTCTTAATATGACTGAATCATGAGGGGGAGCTTTCACAGCAAATAAAGGGATATTAACTTTTTTTCAACATATGGAAGCTGCAGCATCTTATAACTTAGCTAAAGTTGTTAAGAATTGAAATCAACTGATGCAATACCATCTCAAGGGTTTTAAGATGAGTTTTTAATGCATTCTGAAAATAGTATCATGTTGATTTCTTTCAGAAACAATGAAAAAATCTATCTACTTCTGCTAATAAAACCACAGTATACCTCACTAGAATTGTGGGCTGAAAATCAAATTTATTTTTCACAAAATAATTCATATTATGTCAGGTTGCTAGAGTGAACAATAGTTATTGCTGGGAAATAGGTTCAGATAAGTTGCACAAAAAACACTTCCTCCCTTAGATTTTCCCAAATTGAAACTGCAGATTGCGGCCTGGAGACAAAGTGTACCCTGAGCTCTTGAAGCATAAGGGAAATTTAGTTCTGGCTTGTTACCTTGGGGTCTCAAAGGATGTAAACTGCCTTCACCAGACCAAGCCCACAAATGTTCCCTGCTGGCTTCTGTCCTGTGCCAGTTCTCCAGGAAGTCAGTCGTTATTTTCAGTGATGCTCCCCATTGTACTTAGCTATTCTTCAGACAAGGTGTCTGCATAGAAACAATTACAGTATTGACTACACAAGATTACGTCCTCTACACTGTCCTGTAGCGGCAGAGCTCCTAGGAGGGGGACTATGCCCATCAAAGCCCTGACAGAGCACTAATGAGGCTCACTTCAACAGCACGAAGGAGATGGGTCTTTTTTTTGTGTGTGGTTCTCAGCAAAGAAACAGCCATGGAAATAGTGTCAGCTGCACAAAGCAAAACATCTTCCAATCAGACTGTTTTGACTAAGAGCACAAAGCACAAACCAGCAACGCTGTGCTCTCTGGTTGCATCCCTTCTGGTTTCCCTGTGGGGAAGGACCCTCAGGCTGACAGTTACTCTAGACTCTGTAAACCTCTTCTCTGCATTTTTTTCTATAAAAACAAATAATTAGCACAGTAGCACAAGGTTTTTCTTATTTCATGAATAAAGCACATCAGTAATTAAATTTTCCTCTCTCCCCATACATCTAAACTGGTACAGCAAAAGTAACGAGTTTTGCATAGACTGGACAAAACACAATTTGTAATGAACATCTGAAAGGGAAAAGTGTCAATCTTTTGGAGGGATATGACTCTGGGAAGAATCCAGCTACATAGAACTGTTTCATTTCCTAGATTGAAATAACTATTCAAAACCAGCTGGTCTGTTTAGGGAATTTTCCATGGGGAATGAGGAAGAGAAGCTGTTGGAAAGGATAGCTAGTTCTGCCTGTCCACCCTCACCATCAGGTTTCCAGCTGACATGAGTGTTAGGAGTGTCTCATCACTGCTTGTGGACTGCAAGAAGGAGAAAAATACCAGGTGTTATGTTTCTTGAATTGGTTATTGGAGGTTATTTAACCCCCCTCTCTGTGTCCATCTTCCATCTACTGTCAGAAACATCTTGGAGTAAAGATGGCACACGCCACTCTGCCATCACCCTCCAAATCTTCAGATGCCTGAGATCCCTTTCCTTTATTCCTTCTATTCTCAGACAGGTAACTAACCAAACAAAAATTAATATGTGCAGTGTTTTCTTCTGCAGACTTAACAAAGCTTCTGCAGAATCATAGGTAGTGTTAGTTGGTCATTAGCCATTGCCCTGTAGTTCCAAGAAGGTGTTTTAATCAGTTAATAAGTAAATCTGGTTCCTTAAGTAATGGTTGTTATCTAAAACACCCATGTACAGATTATTCTTGCTGTTCAAAGTCACCTTCAAAGTTGTTGTCAAGAGAAGGCTGTATATAAACACTCTCTGACTCCAGCTGTAATTTGGCTGTTTCATGCTTTTAGGCTGACATAAGAAATAAGCCCTAAAAAACTAGAGCACTAGAATTCTTCTGGAAGAGAGTTATTAAGTCTAAGATATGTCTTGTGAGCTGAATTCACTGAGGTTTCTGAACAAAAGCTTACATTTGAAGATTAAGGCGGTGCAGCTAATGTTTAAACACCATTCAGACAAGAAGGAAGAGATGCAGTAAGGCCAGCTCTGGAACTGCAGGAGAAGCCACTCAGTACTGTACACATTCTGGAGCCAGAGAGTGTCAAATCTTCCAATGCTCTTAAAATTGAAATTTGGCAGTGAGATTTTGTTGGTGATTTATACGGATAAGAGTTCCATTTCATTAAATGCAGTTATGCGCTCTTCAGAAACCTACAGCTCCTACATCAGAAAAGGTTCAATTTCATGGTTGGCTTGAAATGCTCTAAGACACATTGCTGCTATCAGAAGGTGGTATCATCCTCCCACCCCAAGCCCTGGACTACCTCTTTTTTGCATCAGTGCCAGCAACACAGTGACCACAAGGCAAGAACTACTAATATTGTTATTGATTGTTTAATTTTCAGGTAGATGAGCGAATAGGACCAACTTGCCAAACAACCATGGGATTGCTGTTGCCTAAATAAAGCAATTAGTAAAAATGTGTAGCTGGGATAAGGGAAAGGAAATGGGCTAGAATGAGGGTAAAACTACTCTTTTTAAAAAATTATGTAGCATTATACTAAGTTATGTTGAATGAGATATTTGATCCTAAGTGATCTGCAAACCCAGGTGACCTCAGACTCCAGTTCCTCAAGAAGGCTTTCCTAGGAAAATACTTGTGCTGCCAAGAAAACTGGTTCTACGCTCCTCTGTGCTGTTCCCTTCCTTTCAATGGCCAAACATTTGTTTGAGTTTTGGGGACAAGAGCTGCATGTCCACAAAACTGAATAGTTTGGAAGGAGGTTTTTCTTCTAATGTTATAGCAGAAGTTTATCCTGTTACCAGATTTAGGTAGTGGTTTGCAAACTACAGGATCCAGAGCTAGTCATAAACTGAATATGAGTCAACAGTACTGTTGTAGTGTAAAAGACAGATGTTAGATGAAGCTCTGTAAGGAAGAGTGTATCCTGCAAGACAGGTGACATCACCCTCCTGCTCTCCTCAGAGCCAATGAGGACTCATAGCAAACTCCTTGTCCAGCTGTGAGCACCATACTGTGGGCACCATATCCAGAGAGACATGAATCTTCCAGAGACAGGAAAGGGATGTGGTAACAATGAGTTATCTAGAAACAGGGCCAAGGAAGGACTGCAGAGCAGTTTAAACCTGGAGAGAGGAGGAGGTGGCAAGACTTCTGAAAGGTAAAAGGCAGCTGCAAACAAGGACCACCCTGTTCTCCATATCCAGTAGGGTTGTGGAGGGACAGAGCCTTAATATTGCAGGAAAGAAGATTCAGGGTTAAGGGAAAACTCCTAAAAATGTAAGGTTAGCTAATCACTTGATTAGATGGTGTGGAGCAGCTGGGAAGAACACAAACCCAAAACCCTCTTAATCTGAGGGAACAAACATCAGTCAGGGATGATGCTAGCTATGCTGAGAAAGTCTTGGAAAGGAAGGGGTTTAGCTTCTTAAGTCCTTCCAAGCTCTATGAGTTAATGGTATCGTAGTTGGTGTATACATGTGGTTTTTATACATACATGGACAAATAACATCTTCCTCTGTCATGTACATGTATCTCCATGTTTTTGCAATTACTGTAAGAAGCCTTATGAGTTCAGTAGTCAGGGAAGACTGGTTTCCTGCAAAACTCTTTATCAAAGGCTAGAGAGCGTAAGTGATATTTAAAATTATTTAATTTTATTTCATTAAAATTAGAAAAAGCTTTTGTAACTGCTTAAGTACAAAAATATCAGAGGGTGTTTGTGCTTGTAGGACATGAATTTGATGATGTCTATCTTTTTTCTTACAACAGTACCTAAATGATAAAAGTGTTTTCTGAACCAAGTTACCTGGGACTTTTCAGCACAAGCTTCACCCACCTTCAAGAATTTGAAGCAGAGAGATTGAGCCATATGGTCTATTTTTGGTAGTCAAATTTATGCTTTTTTGAAAGATAACAAAGAGAGTAGGACAAGGAGAGCACTGAAAACTGAATGCTTCATCTCAGGACTAGCAGTTAGTCAACAGACAACATCAGACCATTGACATGCACTCAGCCTGTGAGCACTGCTGCAATAGCAAACCTTCATCAAGGGGACTTATCAAGTAGAGTTCAGAACAGACACACTGTCAGCCAGCCCTTTCTGCAAGGCTGGTGAATAGATCTGTTTGGGGCTGCAGGTATAGAGTATTTATGGCCAAGCAGCATAAGCTATCACAGATTAATGCTTGAAGAAACTCGTGCAAGTTTGTACCATGCAGAAGCAAAGGAGATGCCACAGATGGTGCTGCTTTTATAAAAGAGGGGTGGCAGAGATGCCACTTGAAGCCAGTGCCTATGCCAGCTGGGTTCCCTCCTCAGACATGGATGAAGAAAGAACACTGCTTTCCACCCCAAGGACGGCTGTGGTCTGGCTTTTCTATGCAACCATATAAATAGGCTGTATCAAACCCAGGATTTTGTTTTCCAGCTCCTTTGAGTCTTCATGGTCTCAAGCTATCAAGAGAGAGGAAAATTAGTTGTCAATTTTGTACAAATGTTTTGCGGACATGTGCCTACATGCTACTATATCCCAGCTGATTCATTTGGGGGAGGCAGGAAGCAGTTGTAGCTCCTCTCTCCATATGTGAAATGCTTTGCTGCATTATGACACTACATCTACATTGGCTTAATTATTATTTTTTTATAATTGTTTTTATTTTGAGTATATGATTGTCTTTACCATAAATTGTGTTTAGCCCAAACTTTCAATATAATTGATTATAATGAAAAAATGTGTTTTGGGAATAAACTCTTGTTTCTTATGCAAATAGATTAACATTTCTGCTCAATTTTTCTTGGTAGATGAGCACTGCAGGAAATCTGTGCATAGCTGTACTTTTGTTTGATTAATTAAGAAGATTATCTGAGAAAATGATGTTCTAGAGGTAACAGAATAAACAGACACTTTGAGATTTTATTATCTGTCTTGGATATTTTCTGTTTTGCTGTATCTGGAAAGAAAATAGCATAGAACAGCAACAGTGAATATTACTATGAAGTCCAAACGAAACCAGCATGTTGTTAGTTCATCATTTTGTTTCCTCCTTGTCTACCAAGCTCCTTTACCCAGCTCCTTTCTTATCTGTTCCTCAGTTATACTAATAAATCTAATTTTAACAGCTATTCTGATGCATACATGTTAATAGACATATAATTTATACAGTATATCCCAGTAAGGCTGACAATGTACAGCTCAGAGCTGAATTCAAGCTAGAGCAATAATTCAAGAAAGTGCAGCATAAAAATGGTGCAAAGAGAAATTAAATCAGAATAACCCTTTTAATATATATTAGATACATTTAATCTACATTTTACATCCATTTTTATGTAATAACTCAATTTTAGTAATTTACGATGTTTTAGGCAATTAATGCCTTTTAGCTGTTATGGAAGAAGGGAATTTTGATGAAAAAGAGCAGCATAGAACAATAAAACCACTGTATTTATGCATAACTATCTATACGTGTATATATTTTCTAGCTGAAAAACTCAATTATGTGCAGATACGGGTGATCACAAA